>CAWUFW010019282.1:0-191660 GCA_963921515.1 Calotriton arnoldi | reverse complement strand
CTGTAGGAAGGTGGAATCTGACTATATGGTTGCCCCCACTTTTTTTATGGTGTTTTGCTGGTTTATGACTTAGTTGGACTGGGATCCTGCTATTCAGGGCCCCAGTCTATCTGCTTTCTCTGTAAAATGGATTCCATGTGCCTTAGGCACATCTCTGATTGGGATCTGGAGTGCCCTTATAAGTCCCTAGTATATGGTATACTATGTACCAAGGGCATAGGTACCTCAGAGGCCTGCCAGGGGCTGCAGCATGTATTATGCCACCCCTGGAAGGCCATCCAAACTGACACCACAGGTCTGCTACTGCAGCCTGGGTAAGGTGGTGCATGCACCCCTTACTGTGATATAGGTTACCTATATCACGAAATACATACACACCTAGAAACCTATAAGTCACTCCTAAGGCAGGCCTTATCAATCCTAAAGGCAGAGTGCATGGTTCCTATGTGAGAGGGTGCCCCTGCATGAGCAGGGCCCCTCTGCAGCGTTCGGAGACCATCTCTGATGCTGTTTGTAGTGCAGCCTGACCATATACTCTTAAGCGCATTATATCCTCGCGGTAAAATGCTAACTTTGGAATGGCTGCACCTAAACATGTCGTGTTTGGTGTCAAACATCTTGGAATACTACCCCCCGCCAATCCTGGCGGCGGGGGTAGCATTCCACCCTTCTAGAGGGAAAGACATGTTAACTCTGGCTTACCCGGTAACTTCTTTCTGAAGCCCTGGCATCACAAAATGGATGCTGCTGCCACAGACACAAGTCTGGCCTCCTGCTGCTGGACGAAACTCCGGCAGGGGAGGCCTGGACAATAGGTTTCCTGTTGCAGGGAGGTGTGACCACCTCCCCAGACAGGATAATGTGTATTGGGGCTGGGTGGGTGCACTCTTAGAGTGCTTTGAAGTCCTGCACTGGGGGAGCAAAGGCTCCTCTGTGCATATGCCAGTTCAAACCAGCTCAGGGGCTACCTGCCCCTGCTCTGGCGCGAAACTGGACAAAGGGAAGTGGGTGTAGCCACCCCCTCCCTTGACCCTCCCATAGGTGGGGTCATAGAGTTAGTCCCTCCCTGTTTTACTAGTTAAAATGGGGAACCCTTGCCACAGCAAGATTTAGATTATACCTGGACGAAACTCTGAAACAGAATCCTGGACCTTCGACGCTCTACTCACGATTAGAGGACTGAAGAATCTCCCTTGGGGTCAAGGAGTGACTCCCCTGCTTGGCAGGCACCAAAGAAGCATCTGTCCGGTTCGCATCACTGAAGCTCCCGTCGGACGCCGAAGTCATCGCATCACCAGAGGTGGATTCTCAGACTTCCCCGAGGCTACCCTGAGTCCCCAGCAAAGCTGAGGCCCGTGGCTATCGTGGGTAACGTGAGACCGTGACCCCTGGACACCGAGCACATTTGCAAGTGCACCATCTTCTGGGTCTCCCAAGAAGTCGTGCTTTGGGCTCCGAGTAGCCCTAGCCTCCAGCACCACCTGCACCGAAGATCACTGGCCCCCACTCCACGAGTGTCCTGTAAGCCAGCTCCACGTGCGGCGTCACGAGGCTCCTTCGCGGTCGCTAGCCCGTTGGCTAGTAGCCCTTACCGAAGGCCAATCTTTTCTTTACTTGGCAGTCTGGTTGCTCCAGGCCTGCCCTCACTTACCCTTGCTGGGTGAGTTCCCCAGACCTTGCTGGTCTGCACCATCGACGATCTTCAGCTACATCGAGACTTGCCGTTGCCAAGGCTTGTTGGGTCCAATCTGGTCGCCGACACCGCAGCACTCGACAGACATCGTGTACCAGCCCGAATCCTGCTCCTGGTCGCCGACAACGCCTCCTGGACCTCGTGGCTGCAGAAACGAGACGACCGTCAATGCACCTGAAGCACTCGACATCGGTGGGCATCTGTCCATCGCCTCCCTGGTCACTGGCTAGTGACCCAGACTCTGTCCCCTCTGCTTTCAGGTTCTTCAGAACTCCGATCCACTCTTGGATCCACCCGGACACTTTTCTCCTGGTCGCCAGCAGCACTTTGCAGCAGATCGCCATAAGAAACGACGACGAAACCCGACCCCGAAAGGCACCTATGCACCCGGCTTCCCTGGGTGAGGTAACACGAGTACTCCGGTGCTCCCGTGGGTAGAGACTCTTCAAAGTCCTAGATCTCAAAGGGTTTTGTCCTAGTCCTCTTTAAAGTGTCCCTTTCCTCTATTTTCCCGATCCCGACTTTCTCCATAGAAGTTAACGGCGTATCGCGGTTGTGTATTTACACTGCACGCGTCTCCCGTGGGTCCCCTGTGTCACTACCTTGGGTGGTTCCTTGTGGTCCAAGCACTTCTAGAGGCTCTAGGCCTAGTGTCTAGTTCAGTCGTGGTTCGCATACCACTTTATTGGTATATGGTTTGAGTACGCCCCTAGGGCCCAAACGTGTATTTGTGCTATTACTGTGATTTAAGATCTTATAACCTATGTACTTCGAACTCTAGCCTCATAAAGAGACTAGAGGGGTGTGTTTAGTAATAAATACATATATTTTGAATATATACCTGGTGTGGTGCTCTTTCATTTGGTCACTCAAGAGATTATAGACTGGTAAAACAAGCTGCTTTACATTCCTTCAAGACTTAGCCTGAAGGCTGCTCTCCACAGCTACCACTAGGATAGCTTTCAATAAGGTTGTCTTTAACCTACCTACCATAAGAGTCGATTTGGACTGGTGCAAGGTGCCCACTATAATTAGTGGACAGCATATGCCAGGCCAACTTCTCACATTGGTGTGCAGCGTGTGGGATTCCAGCTTGCTATTGTTTTACCAGATAATCTCAATTGAATTGATCAACTGAAAACCACTAAAGGTACCTAAGGTACATATAATTTAAGCTTAGAATATCAGTAAGTTCTACTGAACTTAGAGTTGTGTGTTAAGGGATAGCACAACCCTTTCTACAACTCAAGAGAGTTTAGTAGGCCACACTAGAGTAGGTAGTGCATACACCACACCACACTAGTAATGTCTTTAAAAGCAGGATCCAAAGATGCCCTGCAGGAAGCCATTGAGCTTCCCCCTCCAAGTATGACACACTCCCATTCTTGGAACTGAGAGCTTTGTGTAACGTGAGGAAATTAAGGACAGGCCAAAGTCCCACCACCCAACACCTCCAGGAGTTGTTGGTGGCTTATGATCTTAGTAAGTCCTCAGAGACTGAAGGGGTAGGAGCAGAGGGTGGGCCAGCAGATGAGGAAGGGGCCAGGGGTACTACTACCCCCAGCCCCCCTCTGAAACTGACCAGGAGGGTGACAATGACCCTGACCTGGAAAACCCAATCCCTTCTGGGGAAGATGAAGATGAGGATCTAGAGAACCACACCTTTGTCCCCCAGGAAGGATTATGGGTGTGCTCAGAAAGTCTAGGTCTCCTTCTCAGGAGTCTAACCACTCTGGCACCTCAATAGGGAGCTCTGTTTCTTCTCACAGGAGGGAATCCTCTCATGAGAGAAGAAAGAGACTGGTCCAGTATGAGGAAACTCAACTAGAGATCAGGAAGAAGCAATTGGCTTTAGATAGAGAATCCCTAGATCTCCTTAGAGAGAGAAGAAAGTTGGGACTAGAGTCCCATGGTGGCAACAATATCCCTAGAGATAGGGACAGGTCTTATGACCATAGAAACCTAAACAAGATTGTCCCTCCCTACCAGAGTGGGGATGACATCCACAAATGGATAACTGCACTGGAGAGGGCCTGTAAAGTTCAGAAGGTCCCCCAGAGGCAGTGGGCAGCAATCTTGTGGCTCTCCTTTGCAGACAAAGGTAGAGACAAGCTCCTCACTGTAAGAGAAGAGGATGCTGACAATTACACAGTCTTGAAGAGTGCTCTGATAGATGGGTTTGGCCTAACCACTGAACAGTATAGGTTGAAGTTCAGAGACACCCAAAAAGCTCAGACTCAAGACTGGGTTGATTTTGTAGATTGTGCTACAAAGGCTCTGGAAGGTTGGATACATGGCAACAAAGTGCATGACTTTTTAGGATTGTACAATTTGATTATGAGGGAGCAGATCCTTAATAATTGTCAAAACCAGCTTTTGCACCAGTATCTGGTGGACTCTGATCTGACCTCTCCCCAAGAATTGGGAAAGAAGGCAGACAAATGGGTCAGAACCAGAGTAAAAACTAGAAATCAGGGTGGTGACCAGAAGAAAGATTCTACTAAGTCCCAAGAGAAAGGTGGGGATAAATCTAAGGATAAGTCCCCTACAGGGCCCCAAAATTCCTCTTCTGGGGGTGGGTCCCAAACTCCTTCCTCTCCTGAAAAGAAACCATATTGCCATGTCTGTAAAAAGCCTGGGCACTGGAAAACTGATCCCAGTTGCCCCAGGATTGGCAATAAAGAAAATGTTCCTCCCACAACTACTACCAGCCCTCCTGGTACTACCAGTAGTAATCCTCCAGTTGGGAGTAGTGCACCCAAAAAGTTGGGTGCTTTTGCAAGAGGAACAGAGGTGGGCCCTAGTTTAGACAGGGACCCCTCAACAGACTCCTCTGACTCTGATGGTGGTATAGGATTTGCCACCTTTACCATGGGTCCCATAGCATTGGGCAGGTACAGACTGGAGCCAATGATTAATGGTCAGAAAGCTGTGGCATTTAGGGACACAGGGGCTAGTGTCACCATGGTGGCAGGGAAACTAGTCCCCCTCACCAGCTTTTACCTGAGTTTAAATACCAGGTGACCAACATTGATGGTGTCAGAACAGATCACCCCATGGCCATAGTCAATCTCAGCTGGGAGGGGGTCACAGGCCCAAAAAGAGTGGCAGTGTCCCCAACCCTACCTGTAGATTGCCTGATGGGCAATGATTTGGAAATTTCAGCCTGGGCTGAAGTTGAACACCAAACCCATCTTAGGATGTTGGGCGTCCCTGCAAAGGTTAGTGGGGCTGTGATGGCCACAGCCCCAGCCCAAGACTTTGGAGAGATGGAGCCTGAAAGAATGGCCCACTCTCCCCCAAAAGAGAGCATAAGGGTTGAAGAAAAGTCTTCTTCCCCCCAGACAGTAGGTAAGGGTCAGCCTCCTCAGGGAACTGACCCTACCCCTAGTGAAGGAACTGCCACAGAGGTAGTCAGGCCTGGCCTGGCCACACCCCTGATGGCAGAGGACCCTTCCACGGTGGTACCCAGTCTGGAGCAGGTAACCTGCCCCTCTCTACCCTGCCTCAGTCAGCCCAGGGCTGCAGAGGTCAGGGAGGTCAGTGGACCCCCCGGGCCCCCTGTCCAGAGGAAGCCCCCATCAGCAGATTAGGGGCAGCCAGTCTAGTAGCCCTAGCCAGGTGAAAATTCCTCTACACACTGAGGGATCCCCCATACCTTTATGTAGGGACCTCCCCCAGAAGGTGTCTGGTAGGCAAGGGCAAACCTGGGACCAGAAGGTTCCAAACCTGCCATGTCCCTCCAGTGTTCCATCCAAAGGGACCCAACCCCCAGCTGTAGGCAGCCAAAGGTTGACCCTTAGAGCAAAGTGCAACTCAGTCATGGAAAGACAGGCATACATGGTGACCAGTGATCTGAGGAAACTGAGGCCAACATTCCTAGGGCCTCACTTCCCTACTCAGACACCTCACCAGCCTTGTACTTTACCTAAGCACACCAGAGGTAGTGATTCCCCATGGTGGAGACCCTCTCATACCCTTAGGGTGAGGGATTGCTTAGTGGACCATAACATAGGGGGCAACCATGCTAGTGCAGGTGCTTCCTTATATGGCCACTTGGTCAATATAGGCTCAACTGGCCAAGGTTAGCCTTATCTCCTTTCGTTTGGGGGGGGTTATGTAGGAAGGTGGAATCTGACTATATGGTTGCCCCCACTTTTTTATGGTGTTTTGCTGGTTTATGACTTAGTTGGACTGGGATCCTGCTATTCAGGGCCCCAGTCTATCTGCTTTCTCTGTAAAATGGATTCCATGTGCCTTAGGCACATCTCTGATTGGGATCTGGAGTGCCCTTATAAGTCCCTAGTATATGGTATACTATGTACCAAGGGCATAGGTACCTCAGAGGCCTGCCAGGGGCTGCAGCATGTATTATGCCACCCCTGGAAGGCCATCCAAACTGACACCACAGGTCTGCTACTGCAGCCTGGGTAAGGTGGTGCATGCACCCCTTACTGTGATATAGGTTACCTATATCACGAAATACATACACACCTAGAAACCTATAAGTCACTCCTAAGGCAGGCCTTATCAATCCTAAAGGCAGAGTGCATGGTTCCTATGTGAGAGGGTGCCCCTGCATGAGCAGGGCCCCTCTGCAGCGTTCGGAGACCATCTCTGATGCTGTTTGTAGTGCAGCCTGACCATATACTCTTAAGCGCATTATATCCTCGCGGTAAAATGCTAACTTTGGAATGGCTGCACCTAAACATGTCGTGTTTGGTGTCAAACATCTTGGAATACTACCCCCCGCCAATCCTGGCGGCGGGGGTAGCATTCCACCCTTCTAGAGGGAAAGACATGTTAACTCTGGCTTACCCGGTAACTTCTTTCTGAAGCCCTGGCATCACAAAATGGATGCTGCTGCCACAGACACAAGTCTGGCCTCCTGCTGCTGGACGAAACTCCGGCAGGGGAGGCCTGGACAATAGGTTTCCTGTTGCAGGGAGGTGTGACCACCTCCCCAGACAGGATAATGTGTATTGGGGCTGGGTGGGTGCACTCTTAGAGTGCTTTGAAGTCCTGCACTGGGGGAGCAAAAGGCTCCTCTGTGCATATGCCAGTTCAAACCAGCTCAGGGGCTACCTGCCCCTGCTCTGGCGCGAAACTGGACAAAGGGAAGTGGGTGTAGCCACCCCCTCCCTTGACCCTCCCATAGGTGGGGTCATAGAGTTAGTCCCTCCCTGTTTTACTAGTTAAAATGGGGAACCCTTGCCACAGCAGATTTAGATTATACCTGGACGAAACTCTGAAACAGAATCCTGGACCTTCGACGCTCTACTCACGATTAGAGGACTGAAGAATCTCCCTTGGGGTCAAGGAGTGACTCCCCTGCTTGGCAGGCACCAAAGAAGCATCTGTCCGGTTCGCATCACTGAAGCTCCCGTCGGACGCCGAAGTCATCGCATCACCAGAGGTGGATTCTCAGACTTCCCCGAGGCTACCCTGAGTCCCCAGCAAAGCTGAGGCCCGTGGCTATCGTGGGTAACGTGAGACCGTGACCCCTGGACACCGAGCACATTTGCAAGTGCACCATCTTCTGGGTCTCCCAAGAAGTCGTGCTTTGGGCTCCGAGTAGCCCTAGCCTCCAGCACCACCTGCACCGAAGATCACTGGCCCCCACTCCACGAGTGTCCTGTAAGCCAGCTCCACGTGCGGCGTCACGAGGCTCCTTCGCGGTCGCTAGCCCGTTGGCTAGTAGCCCTTACCGAAGGCCAATCTTTTCTTTACTTCGCAGTCTGGTTGCTCCAGGCCTGCCCTCCCTTACCCTTGCTGGGTGAGTTCCCCAGACCTTGCTGGTCTGCACCATCGACGATCTTCAGCTACATCGAGACTTGCCGTTGCCAAGGCTTGTTGGGTCCAATCTGGTCGCCGACACCGCAGCACTCGACAGACATCGTGTACCAGCCCGAATCCTGCTCCTGGTCGCCGACAACGCCTCCTGGACCTCGTGGCTGCAGAAACGAGACGACCGTCAACGCACCTGAAGCACTCGACATCGGTGGGCATCTGTCCATCGCCTCCCTGGTCACTGGCTATTGACCCAGACTCTGTCCCCTCTGCTTTCAGGTTCTTCAGAACTCCGATCCACTCTTGGATCCACCCGGACACTTTTCTCCTGGTCGCCAGCAGCACTTTGCAGCAGATCGCCATAAGAAACGACGACGAAACCCGACCCCGAAAGGCACCTATGCACCCGGCTTCCCTGGGTGAGGTAACACGAGTACTCCGGTGCTCCCGTGGGTAGAGACTCTTCAAAGTCCTAGATCTCAAAGGGTTTTGTCCTAGTCCTCTTTAAAGTGTCCCTTTCCTCTATTTTCCCGATCCCGACTTTCTCCATAGAAGTTAACGGCGTATCGCGGTTGTGTATTTACACTGCACGCGTCTCCCGTGGGTCCCCTGTGTCACTACCTTGGGTGGTTCCTTGTGGTCCAAGCACTTCTAGAGGCTCTAGGCCTAGTGTCTAGTTCAGTCGTGGTTCGCATACCATTTTATTGGTATATGGTTTGGTACGCCCCTAGGGCCCAAACGTGTATTTGTGCTATTACTGTGATTTAAGATCTTATAACCTATGTACTTCGAACTCTAGCCTCATAAAGAGACTAGAGGGGTGTGTTTAGTAATAAATACATATATTTTGAATATATACCTGGTGTGGTGCTCTTTCATTTGGTCACTCAAGAGATTATAGACTGGTAAAACAAGCTGCTTTACATTCCTTCAAGACTTAGCCTGAAGGCTGCTCTCCACAGCTACCACTAGGATAGCTTTCAATAAGGTTGTCTTTAACCTACCTACCAAAAGAGTCGATTTGGACTGGTGCAAGGTGCCCACTATAATTAGTGGACAGCATATGCCAGGCCAACTTCTCACATCCACCTCATCACTACAGTATCTCGCATACCTCAAAATTTCGTCCAACGGTTTGTTCTGCCAGCAAATCAAATGATGCTGTATCATGAGGCTGATTTCCATCCTCAAACCCAGTACAAACTTTGAAACGAACTGTCCCATATCCTTGGGGTCCAAGATGTCTAAACCACTATACTGTTTAAAAGCTTGTAAAAGTCTTTCATAGTATTCGTGCACCGTTTCTTTGGGTTCCTGTACAGTCCGATCTATCTTAACCCAATCTATATCTTGAGGTGAATTCTTCAGTTTCAACCATGTAATCACTTGCTCATATTTTTTCATAACTAGGGGCGACGGACCATTCGTAACCGCCTCCCTTTCCGGTTCTGCAATCGGCCATTCGATAGCAACTTTACAAGCTGTCCACAAATCTCCCGGTACCACTATGTCAAACAAAGTGTTCAAATCAATCCACAATACTTTTGAAATTTTCACAAACCGTTCAACCTGCTTGTACCATTCTACTGGTTTTTCCCTCAGCCGAGGAAAATCATTTGTGAATGCAGCTAAATCACCTCTATTCCATGGCACATGCACGTACCCTCCATTCTGTACTTCCCGTAAAGGAAAATTCCCAACCCCCGTCGGCCCCCCTCCTGGAGGCGGCGTTTCTCCCTCTGCTTTCTTAGCTAGTTTCTTCTTGGACCACCTTTCTTCCCATTTGTCCAACAAAATCCATATTCTCATTCCTACAATCAAATCTTTGGTGTGTGTCCTTAACCCTGTGAGTCTTTTCTCCTCCAACTCCTGGTCACTGTATTGTAGTCTATGTGGTCCCTGCAGCGCTTTAGTCTTATTCAGGTCTACCTCATACCTTTTGGCCAATTCCTTCAATCTGTCATGTGCCGTTC
The DNA here is from genome assembly GCA_963921515.1 of Calotriton arnoldi. Classification (NCBI taxonomy): domain Eukaryota; kingdom Metazoa; phylum Chordata; class Amphibia; order Caudata; family Salamandridae; genus Calotriton; species Calotriton arnoldi. The sequence goes on along the minus strand of CAWUFW010019282.1, from coordinate 182,204 downwards.
TAGCTTTTCGAGTCACATCTTTCGCTACAAACAGCAGCTCGTCTGATCCGTAAAGATCTACCCTTTCCAGAGGCAGAGCCCCGCTAATCATCTCGTCTACCTCTACTTTCTATCTCACTACGTTTAGAAATCTTGCCTGTACCGCACTCCTCAGTACTTCTCGACAACCTGAGCCATCTCGCTCATCACAATCACTATTCTGTCCTTGTGACCTATTCCCTTCCATCATATTCCTGGGACTTGGTCGATCTTCCGAGACATTCTGTGCCCTATCTCCTTGCATCCTATCACTTTGATTTGTCGCTGTCGGTGTCCACATCCTCAAAGCTGATTTGGATTCCCTCAAAGACCTTGGTCTTTCTGGTCTCTCCTCTTCCTGTCTAACGGAAGAGTCTGCAGTAGCCGGTAACGGCGTACTTGCGTCTACTGGTCTTGGGAAATGAACCACTCGTACTCCGAACCCATTCCCATTCCCACTGGTCATTTCTTCACTTTCCATTGGTGCTGAGCACCCTTCCCTCACTCGGTCTGGGTCATATACCGGTACTATAGGGCCAATTGTAACCGGTACTGTCAAGGAATCCGGTAACCTAGTATTCCCGACAGGAGGCTGTGTTATCATAGACGTCGTTGCCCCCTCCGTTCCTGTGGAAATCCTTCCCACTACTCTCATGCTAGTCTGATTCTGGCTCTCATCAACTGTTGCTGCTGGAGTCGGCTTTCCCTCTTCTGAGTCTGGATTAAATGGTGGTGGCCTCTCTGCCAACATCCTATCCAACAAGCTGTCATCTAGATCACTGTCGTCCTCATCGACTCTTATTATTTTCCCATTCTGTACTATCAGTGGGTACAACTTATCCACTTCAACCGTTGCCACCCTCCACCGTTTCTCCAGTGCATCCCACTTTGCATCTTGAAATGCCCTGATCGATTTCTTCACCCTTTCCTGACTCTTGTCTCTTTTCCTTTCGTGTGCTGCTCTAATCCACGCATGTAATGCCTCAAACTGTGTCGGTCTAGGTAGTGGTCGTAACGAAGCCATTACACTTTTTAGCTGGTACAATACCTCCATCCTGAAAGTACCATATCGTGGGAACGACAATTCTCCTTCTGCTTCTGTCATTTTATGCCAATTCTCAAGCCAAATTATAGTATGCAATCCTACATTCTTTGCCATATAATGTGCTGGTGTATCCTCGGGAGGAGCTTCCTCTCCCTCCCGAACAACCACATGTCTATCACCTCTGCAAAGTTCCCGTAAAGCTTTAAAACATTTCATGATGAATCAACTTTTGTTTTGCACTCAGTATGTCAGCTTTTACTTCCTGACTTCACTCCGCCAATGCCAGCGCGGCTCACACCAACCGACCTCTCGCAGCGCGGCACTTATCTGACGTCACTTTTCCTCCGCTCGCAGCAGTTCCCCTCCTTTCCAATTCACTCGTTCTCGCTCGCACCTGTCCCAATCATACTCTGAAATAATGTCCGTCCTACCGAACAATTATCTCTCTGACTGTCAGTCTTACCAATGACCGATCAGCCTCTTGAGCTTGTTGACCTCAATCTGGCAACCGTCTGTCCGCGAAACGACCGGACAATCGCCTCTAATACACTTGATAGGATTCAATCATTCGATATTCTGCACACAATAACCTACGACCTGCGCTGGTTATTCACACACTCACACATGTGTCCCTATCTTCTGTGGGTCTGTCAATGACGTCTCGTGACCCCCACAACCTCTGGTCAACGCTCTCAACTCTGGGTGTATTCTACACCACAATAAATCATCCGGTTCCGCGCGCGCTCACGGTCCGGTTCTCACTCTCACAACTCTCGTTCCAACTCCGCAAGACATCACACAACAATAAAACACCGCAATCTACCAAACACCACTCTTTTCATACTCACTCTACCACGAACTGCTACTTCCGCCGTACCGTCACTCTCCGTCAGTTTTCCACGACCTCCTCCAATGTTCTCCCGCGATCCTCTGGATCCGCGTCGCTCGGGCTCTATGGGGCAACTTAGTCTCCTATCTTCCTCTAGATCTCCCCTTACCATCAAAGGTAACCATCCTCTGCTACCAACTGATAACGCCGATTCTTATCTAATTATCTATAAGAATCTTCTGGTCGCCAAGATCTTTTTACCTGTTGAATGGTGTAAAGGAGAGAATCTCATCTGGTTATTTTATAGCAGTCAATTTGTCTGAAAAGGACCACTGACTCCGAATTCAAGTTGAAGAATTTATTATCGCCAAAAATAACTGAACATGCAAGCACCTCAACACGAGGTTGAAGAAATAGATAGGCACTAATACAAATAGTATCCTACGCAGGAATCTCATCCGACTCAGAATAAACAGGATCGATAGTTCTAGAAGGATCAACCAGACTATGATTGCTCCAATTTCTAAGTTACTCGTCATTGAGTTAAGCAAACTTAAAACCAATTGCTGTCCCTACACTAACACTAGGTGATATCCCTACATAACGATTTCCCAAGGCAAGGAAGAATAAAAAGGTGTCAGCTGTGAAGACTTCCTCAGAAGTGCAATCACCTAATTACTAAAACTCAGCTTCTTACACAAGACTCTCTTTGTCCTTCTCTCTGATCTCTCCTACCTCTTCTCTGACCTCCTCCCTCGGGGCACTATCCCTAATACAAAATCCCAATACAATTGTACACGCCTTCATCACGCCTCCTTGGCCAGGTCTTCCTTCTCGTACTTTTCCATCGAAACGGTTGCTTCATCCTGGACGGTTGCGATGACCTTGAGTCCCAGGCACCTTCTCCGCTGAAAGTATCATCCCTAAATTCCATTGCACTCCCCGTACCATGCCTCCCTCCTCTCTAACTTTTGAAAACAAAGAGTTAGTCTTTTGCTAACGAGACATGTGTCCTTGCACCTGCAACAAAAGATACGTTCAACAGAAACCTTCTACTGTGCAAATTAAATCTACCGTTTGTGCCCAGAGAGCCTTACCAAGAGAATCTTTTCACTACCTACAAAATAAGCTAACATAAGAATAAACCAGGCCTTTCCCTCTCGTATATGCAGTCAGGCCTTTACACATTTTAAACACACATTTCTTTCTATAAGCATTTTCATTACGATACATTGTGCAAACATGAATTACATGTGCAACTTTAATATGGTGCACGTTTAAACTACTGCAACTAAATTACACACGAACTAAATTTCTCTATGCATTATGTTCACATCATTATCCTAACACCAATATACTGCTGATTCACTTTAATATCAGTGAACTATTCATTCTCTACTAAACATGCATGAGTATACAACTGATTATATACGAATATATGTCTGAATACATGCGGGTGCGGCCTATCAGTGATTATGATGCACCCCTACAATTCACAAGAACATTTCGCTCTATCACAGGTTTACTACAGGTTTAAGTTCGGGGTGATGCCACTGGAGGTTGTATTGATCTCTCAAGTGACTCGGGTGAATGTTGGCAATGTTCAGCATTCTGTCCATCATCTTTTTGTGTTGTTCGCCAGGTAGGCAGGGGGACCAGTAACTCACTTTGACCAGTCAACTGTGGTATGGCAGGAGAGTTATTAGTGTGCGAGTCTTAAAAATAAACATTGAATATAGACTGGTGTAATAGGAGTGTAAGGTCACATGACTGGGGAAGTGATTATTGACTGTCACAAGTGAGACAGGAACTTGCTCAGATTCTGGCTGCAGCACCTACCACCCAGCGAGGGTGGATTCCATCGACTCAGCTACTGCGCGATCTTCTCTATGGCAATCGAGGGCCGCTGAAATGTATACCCAGATAAAAATATTCTTGCACACTTCGAGTACACCAACCACCAGTGCATGGCTGCCTGATCCTCGTTGTGTATTCATAGGAAGGCTCAGACAAAGAGATACTGATAGTATGACTTATTCAGTATTTATAAAAGAATGAGACAGAATAGATTACAATGCCTTGGACATCAGTGGGGCGGCGCCCACCTACCAAATGCATGAGCCGCCACTGGCCTTTAGGTTCTAAAGGCGGTCATGTTAGGCTAGTAGAATGTTTTTGGTCTATACATGTTTCCTGCTCGAGAGCCATATTTCTGTTTTCTAATTTTATTCTTGCCTCCAGCCGTGGTCCATCCTTATTCCTGAGGGACTTCACCTGTCCACCTTTTTTTGCGGACATGAAGAGTGTCTGTCAGGTTGAGCAAAGATCCGCCTGACAGACACTCTTTATGTTCAGGTGAGCCAGCTGGGCCCTAGACATATGCTAAATATGCAGGTGCCTGGCTGCCTGAGCTGAACTTTGCCAGGCTGAAGATGTTACAGCTCATGTTCGGCTTGGCAGTGATTGGAAGACCCCCCCTCATGACGAGGGGGAGTGTCCCGGATAGCCTCAGAACTGGGCACTTCAGTTTTAAACCCTGAAGTGCCTACTGCCAAGTGTCTATCACTGACACCTCGTCACGGGGTGGGGTCAGCAGCTCTCACTGACCCCCATCCCACTATGGGACGAGGTAGAGACTTCTGCCTCCTCTCGAGGTCAGCCAGTGGGAGAAGGCGGCAATTCCGACCCTCCTGCAACCTGCAGCCGGTAAGGGATATGTTTTGTATTGTTTGGTGCGTGTGTATGAATGCTTGTGTATTTGTGACAGTGTTGTGAACGGGTCTGTGTGTGTGAATGGAGTGTGCATGTGTGGCTCACCCTCCCTCCTGCTCTCCACCTGTCACTAGTTGTCACCCATTGCACAAGAGTGAAGACAGTCATTGCTCTCAACTTTTCAGACCACAGTAAGTGCCCTGTAAATTTCGCAATGCAGTGTTTGCTGTGCTCTGTTCTACATGCTTCCACTCAGTGCTGTTTACTACCTGTTTTTCCCCTTTGATTATGTCCCTTCCTGATATATAGCCCTCTCCGGCAGCTTCTACGTTGGTACCAGGGCACATGGTGCTGTTGTGGAATTTAACAGTTTTGATTAAGGATTGGTCAGTGGCCTCCTCAAACCCACCTTGTCCCATTCCTTGCATTTTGTAGGTGTTTCTCACCTCCTCGGGAACCATGTGATCTATCTTACAAAATGTGATCCCACCTTACTTCATACGCTCCCAGTCTTGGACTGTTTAATGTCCTATATCGCCTTCTTCTCAGATATCCCTTGGTTTCAGGACTAGGCCCTGGGTTACTTTTGTTTGTATCAGTGGTAAAACACAGGCCAGACCAGTTGGCTCATAATTCTGAAAATTCCTAGATTAATCGGGTAACTTTTCTAATATTGCAAAACTAGATTGTGAGCGGGCAATGTTATTTCTTATAAAGGATGTTATCAGCATTGTTCAGTCCAATCAGCAGCAAATCTTTGTAACCCTTCTGTAGAGAGTTCTATGACTGGAGGTAGATTCAGCCCGCATGAGGCTTTCAGCGAATTAGTAGCTGATGTAAGTCCTGAGTGAGATCGAGGCAAAACAATCTGTCTAGCCAGACAGTGACGCGTTGTAAGTCCTGAGTGAGATCGAGGCAACACAATACGTCTAGCCAGACAGTGACGCGTTGTAAGTCCTGAGTAAGATCGAGGCAAAACAATCCGTCTAGCAAGACAGTGACGCGTTGTAAGTCCTGAGTGAGATCGAGGCAAAACAATCCGTCTAGCAAGACAGTGACGCGTTGTAAGTCCTGAGTAAGATCGAGGCAACACAATACGTCTAGCAAGACAGTGACGCGTTGTAAGTCCTGAGTGAGATCGAGGCAAAACAATACGTCTAGCAAGACAGTGACGCGTTGTAAGTCCTGAGTGAGATCGAGGCAAAACAATCTGTCTAGCCAGACAGTGACGCGTTGTAAGTCCTGAGTGAGATCGAGGCAAAACAATCTGTCTAGCCAGACAGTGACGCGTTGTAAGTCCTGAGTGAGATCGAGGCAACACAATCTGTCTAGCCAGACAGTGACGCGTTGTAAGTCCTGAGTGAGATCGAGGCAACACAATCCGTCTAGCCAGACAGTGACGCGTTGTAAGTCCTGAGTGAGATCGAGGCAAAACAATCCGTCTAGCCAGACAGTGACGCGTTGTAAGTCCTGAGTGAGATCGAGGCAAAACAATCCGTCTAGCCAGACAGTGACGCGTTGTAAGTCCTGAGTGAGATCGAGGCAAAACAATCCGTCTAGCAAGACAGTGATGCGTTGTAAGTCCTGAGTAAGATCGAGGCAACACAATACATCTAGCAAGACAGTGACGCGTTGTAAGTCCTGAGTAAGATCGAGGCAACACAATACGTCTAGCCAGACAGTGATGCGTTGTAAGTCCTGAGTAAGATCGAGGCAAAACAATCCGTCTAGCAAGACAGCGACGCATTGTAAGTCCTGAGTGAGATCGAGGCAAAACAATCCGTCTAGCCAGACAGTGACGCGTTGTAAGTCCTGAGTGAGATCGAGGCAACATAATCTGTCTAGCCAGACAGTGACACGTTGTAAGTCCTGAGTAAGATCAAGGCAAAACAATCCGTCTAGCAAGACAGTGACGCGTTGTAAGTCCTGAGTGAGATCGAGGCAAAACAATCCGTCTAGCAAGACAGTGACGCGTTGTAAGTCCTGAGTAAGATCGAGGCAACACAATACGTCTAGCCAGACAGTGACGCGTTGTAAGTCCTGAGTAAGATCGAGGCAAAACAATCCGTCTAGCAAGACAGTGACGCGTTGTAAGTCCTGAGTGAGATCGAGGCAAAACAATCCGTCTAGCCAGACAGTGACGCGTTGTAAGTCCTGAGTAAGATCGAGGCAACACAATACGTCTAGCAAGACAGTGACGCGTTGTAAGTCATGAGTAAGATCGAGGCAACACGATACGTCTAGCAAGACAGTGACGCGTTGTAAGTCCTGAGTAAGATCGAGGCAACACAATACGTCTAGCGTTGTAAGTCCTGAGGGAGGTTCGGGCAGTGCATCCTATTTAAGAGCATGAGTGTAGCATAAAGGACCCGATGGACGCTCAGGAGTATTCTTACTTTTTGAATAATAATTTGTATGCGCTTGTAAATCGAGTTCCATTACAAATCAATTAACCAAGAACTGGAGAGTGATTGGAAGAAGTTGTGTTTGAATGGAGTAATTAAGTGTAGTTAGACCTAAATAGATAGGGTCAGCACACTTTTTGTCACTGAAGGTGTTGTTTTAAGACCTAACAAGGGATACGTCTGTCCATTGCAGACAGACATGCGGCTCAGTTATGAAAAGCATTTACTTGCTTTCTAAGTGCGAGGACTTGGAGAGCAGTGAGGATAGCTGCGCATCCATGATTTCCCCACAGGACCGCAGCATCAGTTGAGTCTTTCTTCTATTTTTAGAAGGTTTTTTCGGGCATTGCACTGGTCACCTGAGGTCCCTGGTTTTTCATGTATGAGGGGCGCAGGGCAACATTAGAGACTGACAGAGATCGAACGGTGCAAGCATCAGAGGATTCTGAATCGCCCTCCACCAGTAAATCCAGCCTCCGACGCGAGCCGTCTGAGTTGGAGGTGACATTGGGCTCATTGAGAAGAAAGTATATCCTCAACTGCTTGTGTTGCTTAAAGCTACGACAAACCTCATTGGTTAAATATTTCAAGGATGCTTGGTTGCATTCAGAGAGAGTTTGTTTGTGGAACTGGAGAGCGTTGTCAATCTGAAGGAAAGCTCTTCTACATTTTTCTGACCATCTTCATCGCCAAGTTGTGGTAGTAAACGAAGTAGTAAAAGCCTCTAAATCTTCAGTCTGGGATGGGTGACTAGTCCTGGCTTCCATAGCCTTCGAGATGGGATGCTCGGCAGAACAACATCTCTTGACTCCTATCAGCAGTTCTCATCAGAGGTGTGGGCAATCTCCTAGAGAAGAAGTTGAACCAGGTGCTTCCTTCTTCGCATGATTTCCAGCTAGTACCAAGAGTATTTCTAAAAATAACCAGGAGGTGTGGAATTCTGCAGATGCATTCGGTTGCAAGTTCTGAGAATACTTTCCTTCAGATCTTTCTTTCACGATTTCCAGAGAAGAAGGTCCAGGCAGTGGATGCACCAGTCGCACTGTGGCCTCCCCTTCTTATGTGTGCATTACCTTCTCTTCCGATCCCTACCAGATGCGTAGAAGATCCAGGCAGTGGATGCACCAGCAGCACCGTCGCCTCCCCTTCTTATGTGTGCATTACCTTCTCCTCCGATCCCTACCAGATGCGTAGAAGGTCCAGGCAGTGGAGGCATCAGCAGCACCGTGGCCTCCCCTTCTTATATGTGCATTACCTTCTCTTCCGATCCCTACCAGATGCGTAGAAGGTCCAGGCAGTAGATGCACCAGCAGCACCGTGGCCTCCCCTTCTTATGTGTGCATTACCTTCTCTTCCGATCCCTACCAGATGCGTAGAAGATCCAGGCAGTAGATGCACTAGCAGGACCGTGGCCTCCCCTTCTTATGTGTGAATTACCTTCTCCTCCGATCCCTAACAGATACGTAGAAGGTCCAGGCAGTAGATGCACCAGCAGCACCGTGGCCTCCCCTTCTTATGTGTGCATTACCTTCTCTTCCGATCCCTACCAGATGCGTAGAAGGTCCAGGAAGTTGATGCACCAGCAGCACCGTGGGCTCCCCTTCTTATGTGTGCATGACCTTCTCTTCCGATCCCTACCAGATGCGTAGAAGGTCCAGGCAGTGGATGCACCAGCAGCACCGTGGCCTCCCCTTCTTATGTGTGCATTATCTTCTCTTCCGATCCCTACCAGATGCGTAGAAGGTCCAGGCAGTAGATGCACCAGCAGCACCGGGGTCTCCCCTTCTTATGTGTGCATTACCTTCTCTTCCGATCCCTACCAGATGCGTAGAAGGTCCAGGCAGTAGATGCACCAGCAGCACCGGGGCCTCCCCTTCTTATGTGTGCATTACCTTCTCTTCCGATCCCTACCAGATGCGTAGAAGGTCCAGGCAGTAGATGCACCAGCAGCACCGTGGGCTCCCCTTCTTATGTGTGCATTACCTTCTCTTCCGATCCCTACTAGATGCGTAGAAGGTCCAGGCAGTAGATGCACCAGCAGCACCGTGGCCTCCCCTTCTTATGTGTGCATTACCTGCTCTTCCGATCCCTACCAGATGCGTAGAAGGTCCAGGCAGTGGAGGCACCAGCAGCACCGTGGCCTCCCCTTCTTATGTGTGCATTACCTTCTCTTCCGATCCCTACCAGATGCGTAGAAGGTCCAGGCAGTGGAGGCACCAGCAGCACCGTGGGCTCCCCTTCTTATGTGTGCATTACCTTCTCTTCAGATCCCTACTAGATGCGTAGAAGGTCCAGGCAGTAGATGCACCAGCAGCACCGTGGCCTCCCCTTCTTATATGTGCATTACCTGCTCTTCCGATCCCTACCAGATGCGTAGAAGGTCCAGGCAGTGGAGGCACCAGCAGCACCGTGGCCTCCCCTTCTTATGTGTGCATTACCTTCTCTTCCGATCCCTACCAGATGCGTAGAAGGTCCAGGCAGTGGAGGCACCAGCAGCACCGTGGCCTCCCCTTCTTATGTGTGCATTACCTTCTCTTCCGATCCCTACCAGATGCGTAGAAGGTCCAGGCAGTGGAGGCACCAGCAGCACCGTGGCCTCCCTTCTTATGTGTGCATTACCTGCTCTTCCGATCCCTACCAGATGCGTAGAATGTCCAGGCAGTAGATGCACCAGCAGCACCGTGGCCTCCCCTTCTTATGTGTGCATTACCTTCTCTTCCGATCCCTACCAGATGCGTAGAAGGTCCAGGCAGTAGATGCACCAGCAGCACCGTGGCCTCCCCTTCTTATGTGTGCATTACCTGCTCTTCCGATCCCTACCAGATGCGTAGAATGTCCAGGCAGTAGATGCACCAGCAGCACCGTGGCCTCCCCTTCTTATGTGTGCATTATCTTCTCTTCCGATCCCTACCAGATGCGTAGAAGGTCCAGGCAGTAGATGCACCAGCAGCACCGGGGCCTCCCTTCTTATGTGTGCATTACCTTCTCTTCCGATCCCTACCAGATGCGTAGAAGGTCCAGGCAGTAGATGCACCAGCAGCACCGGGGCCTCCCTTCTTATGTGTGCATTACCTTCTCTTCCGATCCCTACCAGATGCGTAGAAGGTCCAGGCAGTAGATGCACCAGCAGCACCGTGGCCTCCCCTTCTTATGTGTATATTACCTTCTCTTCCGATCCCTACCAGATGCGTAGAAGGTCCAGGCAGTAGATGCACCAGCAGCACCGTGGCCTCCCCTTCTTATGTGTGCATTACCTTCTCTTCCGATCCCTACCAGATGCGTAGAAGGTCCAGGCAGTGGAGGCACCAGCAGCACCGTGGCCTCCCTTCTTATGTGTGCATTACCTGCTCTTCCGATCCCTACCAGATGCGTAGAATGTCCAGGCAGTAGATGCACCAGCAGCACCGTGGCCTCCCCTTCTTATGTGTGCATTACCTTCTCTTCCGATCCCTACCAGATGCGTAGAAGGTCCAGGCAGTAGATGCACCAGCAGCACCGTGGCCTCCCCTTCTTATATGTGCATTACCTTCTCCTCCGATCCCTACCAGATGCGTAGAAGGTCCAGGCAGTGGAGGCACCAGCAGCACCGTGGCCTCCCCTTCTTATGTGTGCATTACCTTCTCTTCCGATCCCTACCAGATGCGTAGAAGGTCCAGGCAGTAGATGCACCAGCAGCACCGTGGCCTCCCCTTCTTATATGTGCATTACCTTCTCTTCCGATCCCTACCAGATGCGTAGAAGGTCCAGGCAGTGGAGGCACCAGCAGCACCGTGGCCTCCCCTTCTTATGTGTGCATTACCTGCTCCTCCGATCCCTACCAGATGCGTAGAATGTCCAGGCAGTAGATGCACCAGCAGCACCGTGGCCTCCCCTTCTTATGTGTGCATTACCTTCTCTTCCGATCCCTACCAGATGCGTAGAAGGTCCAGGCAGTAGATGCACCAGCAGCACCGTGGCCTCCCCTTCTTATATGTGCATTACCTGCTCTTCCGATCCCTACCAGATGCGTAGCACATCTCCTCAAGGAACAGCCAGAAGTCATTCTAATCCCACCCTTTTGCTTTTCATGAGTTGGTTTCCTCTCGAGAAGAATGGCTTTGAGTCTGAGTAGGTGCTTCCCTTCCATCCAAGTCTATTGAACGAGCCAGAATGATCCCATGGGTCTTTGAAGAGATTTCATCTTTCGGCGCGGCGGTCGAGAGGATGGGTTTACAGAAGTTAGTTTCTCAAGATCCGAGCAGCATCTACTCAGGAGTGGAGAGGAATGTCTGCATGTGAGGCCTCATGATGACCACTGACTTTCATTTGTTGCTTGGTTCAGGAAATCAGATTTGGATCTGTACCTATGGCCCAGAATGGGTTTTACAATTTCTACAAAATCTGTATGATTTCGGGTTGGCATTTGCCACTAAGAAGATACAATGGGCAACAATTAAGGCCGCTTACTCTCATCGGGGAGGTTTGGAAAATATGGTGGATTTGGGAGTTGACTTCGGAAAAGGTTTCTTTTGAGAAGACCCCTCCACATCTTCAGTACCAGCCTTGTACTCAAGTTTGGCTTTGAAGTTTTTACGGTTCCTCATTTTGAACCTTTGGAAGAAGTGGAGATAAAGTTTCTTTATTAGTTGTTAGTTGATCCAGGCCCTCCCGAAGCAGAGCAGTTGTTGCATTTGTTAGATCTCGCCAGAGCTCAGAAGAATTGATTTTCTCGTTCAGCAGAACATGGACTTGGTGATAGTCTATTTGTGAAGTTTTTTTTTTCGGTAATGCCATAAAGTGTTGAGTCGATGGGTAAAACCAGATGGTACACAAACCACAGAAGTAGGGACCGGGAGTGTAAAAAGAGGGCCTGTGCCCTTGCTCCCTAGAACACGTATGTACAGCACACAGGGGTAGCTGTTCATGAAGGGGACCCGGCCCCATCGGCAACGAAAAAAATAGAGATTGGGGGGAGCAATTTTTTGTCCCTCAGGATGGAAGTGTAGGTCGAGGGGGAATTTCCTTATATAGAAATGTAGCTCCCACACACCTGTGAAGGTGTCATGCTTCATCAAAGCGCCCAGTTATGAAGCATAACACCTTCACAGCTGTGTGAGGGCAACTTTTCTAAATAAGGAAGTTCCCCCCGACCTACACTTCCATCCTGAGACAAAACAAAAATTCTCCCGCCAATTCTCTCTTCCGTTTGGGCCGGAATCCCCTTCAGGAACAGCGACCCCTGTGGGTTGTAAAAGAGATATTTCCATGGCTTATGATAAACTAAGGCTCTCCTTTCCAGGCGCTATTCAGGGACATTCACCTCATGGAAAGGCAGCTTTTAGGTTGGGGGCTGCGGGTGCTTCACATGAGCTTTTCCACTACCTTTATTTCACATTAAAGAATCTCTGGGACATTTAAAGGGTTTAGAATTTGGGAGAAGTGTTTTGGCTGCTGCTGGATCCATCTCGTTGTTGTGTGATATTATAATTTCAGGCACCACACTGGGAGCGCTGCTGTCTTTGGGATTCAAGTGGTGACATACCTGTCTGGTATACTCAACGATGTAAGAACTGGGCCATGGTATTGTTTATTCATTTATTTGTTTCAAGTTTTATATAGCGCAAAGTTGAACTCAGGGTATCCGAGCGCTTTACAGAGATTGAACAGCAAAACATTTACAAGGAATACATAGGTTAATGGTATATAAAAGATGGACGGTAAAGTTCAGAGGTAGCGATGAAAGGTTGTTTCAGTAGTTAGAGGAATGCCTGCATAGTTGTTTTCTGAGGTAGAGTTGTTTAGGCTTTTGATGGTCGAAGGGGAGGTGCATTAGGGTAAATCGATTGTTTAGGAAGACGTGTTCAGGTATCTGTTAAGAAAAAGTACATTGAGGTTTTTTTTAAATGTAGGAATCTATGATTGTCGCCTAGATCCTGTGGCAGAGCATTCCAAATTCTCTGTGAATTCCCAGAGAATTACCGGTAATCTTCATTCCTCCAAATACCTTTGTTGTCCGACTACTTACCGGTAGTGTTCATTCCTCAGAATTCCTTCGTTGTGTGAGTACTTATCAGTAATCTTCATTCCTCCGAATACCTTTGATATCTGAGTACCTCCATGCCCACTGCCAAGGCTGCCCAGGGGGGCCACGTAGGGGACCCTCCAAAAGGGCGGCCGCCTTAGTGCCATAGGAAGGCACAGAAGTCTGCGCACTAGGCTCCCTGGGCTAGGGACCAGGGGGTCTGCTGGCCGCGTCACTTCCGGCCGTGGGAGGGGACAGGGGTATATTAGCCTTTCCCCGCCCTCTGCACGGTCTCTTGACCGCTACCCGTCTCGCGTTTCTGACGTTCCCTCGGAGCTGAGAAGTGGTGAGTGCTTTGCCCCGGCCCCCCTCCCCATCAGCTCGTGGCGGCGGAGTCACCTCCTAGGCCCGGCACTGCCGAGGGCTGCCGCTAGGGGAGGGGAGCTGGTCAGCTCCATGGGGTCAGTGCGGTCGGCGTTACCCCCCCACCCAGGTCAAGGGCAGAGCTCGGCTGCTAGCGAGGCGCTGAACAGGGCACTTTGCCCTCTGCTGTGTGGGGGGGAGGGGATAGAGCCAGCGAGGCACCCGGGGGTCCGGCATTGCAGGTCGTGAGGGGTGGGAGCGTCACCAGCGGGCCCGCGGCGCTCACCCTGTCCAGCTGTAGTGGCCAGGGGTGGGGGCCTGCGGCGGCGGCCAGCTCTGATCCGGGCAAGCAAGCCGTGGGGTCGTGCCGATGTGCCTGCGACTACAAACATGCCGCGCTGGCGTTTCCGTCTTCGGCGGTCATGTCAGTTCGCGGGGTTCTGCGGGTTGGGCTCGCCAGGCGACCTCCGAGGAGAGCGATGGGGGCAGGGGGGTTTGCGGGGAAGAATCCTGTCAGAGATTTTCTCCTTTCCTCTCTGGCACCAGTGCGATGTAAGTACAGCTGGGTAACATCACTTACGCCTCCAAGCTTGCACCACGGAAACGAAACGTGCATCTGCTCTTTCCAGTCACTCCGGATAGATGCTTCCTCCCGTCCTCTGTGCAGCAGTAAACACTCCGTATTAATGCCCGGGGCTACAATTCGGTGGGCTGCTTCCGTGATAGACCGAAGCGCGCCGCCCGAGGAATGCACAGGCTTGTGGGAGCATTGTTCGAGGGGTCACGGCTTTCCCTGCTAACACCAGTGAGGTGGCCTCGGGGTGGGTGGAGTTGTCTGAGCTGCGGCTGTAGGCGGCGGGGGTCTCCAACGCGGTCTCCTGAGTCTGGGATGTGAGTCCGTCCCCAGGGCCCCGGGGCATTCGTTTTTAGAGCCAAATATCGGGGGTAGGGGGGCTGATTGTTCCCGCAATAGGCAGAGTGGAGATGCAGGGGCTCTAAGTAGGGCTGAATACTCAAAATAACTTCGTTAGCAAGTATTTGGTCTTTGAAAGACCTGGGAAGTTGCCCTCTGGTGCCCGTGCTGCTCTTCAGCAGTCAGGAGCACAGCTGATGCTGACCGGAGCTAACAGCGGCATTCCAATTATGCTCTCTCCAGATCTGCAACGGCAATTTCTCCTGCATCTCTTGCCTCGCCATTGTACTAATTAGCTGCGATTAGAAATGTCACGTCATTCACAGGCTGGGTTAGAAACCTGTTTGGCGGAATTTTGGCAACCTCTGTGGAAATCCAAAGGAACCCATTAAGGAAGCGGTTAACTAAAACACTGCCCTCCTTTTCACTGCCACATTTATTTAATTTGTTCATAAGGTGATTGAAGGCAGACCTTTTACACAATCTGTTAATATGTGTGCTATATGTTTCAGGGCAACCTTCAGTCACTGCTGTTCCCTATGGTGGTCAAAACGTAGTCAGTGTTAGGTGGCCATTTATTTATGCGGCTCACGCGTTCAGGCGGTCGGTTCTGAAGTCGGGCCGGGACACTGTCCAGCTGGCAGAGGACCAGCCCGCGCATTCTCCTCACCGCTAATGCTGTTTGAGCCCGATTGGGCATCAGCGGTGCGGGAGTGCCTGCTCGCTTACAGCTTTATTTGCTTCACTTGCACGTGGGAACGTTGTCATGGGCATGAGGTACACGCTTCCGCAGGGGGGCGCGGCTGGCCCATCAGGCCAGGTCCTCACGCCGGAGTACGTCCGAATTGCATGCTACTGCTATTTTGGATGGCGCAGCTGGGAGGGGTTTAACTACGGTAGCAGGATACTAGGTACTGCAAGTTATTTATAATAAAGGTTACCTAGCTGCCAACTGCAAGTGCCATGTGGGACATGTCCTAAGTTTCAGTGTACTAATGTGTCTCGTTTTCTTGCCTGAGCGGCACTTCCACCGTTAGATTATGGGCACGCAGGTTTGTTAAGCAGCCCGGTCGTCGGTGTTTTATTAGCTAAACTGGTTCCACCTAGGGTATAGGAAGGGGCTTCCGGCTTAGGTGCGGCGACTCTGGAAGTGCATTTGGTTTGGCTTGTTGTGGCAGGCAGGGCTGCGCTGGTAGAATAGTCAGGTCATATTTGCTCTTCTTTACCCTCTGAGCGCAGTGGCGACGGTCAGCATGCCGAGGTCGCCGTGGTAAGGATTGGCATCCCTGGTGGTTCCAAGCATTGTGGACAGATTTTACAGGGAGGCCTCGGCACATCCGGGCTCAGCGTTGACGCAGGGCAGCCCACAATAACAAACCTGGGAGACATGCCGGCAAAACAGAGCACAACAGCAAGTGTTGGGTGTCAGGATAGCAGGGCAAAGCACAGGGAGACTATCTCATGGCGAGGTAACCGTGTGTAAGAGGAAGTGAAACGAGCAGGCATGGTCATGCCATGCGCGCCCTCTGGACTTAGGCCTGATTCTTTTGCCTACACCCGCTGCAGTGAGAAACGCCTATCCTGCCCGCCTTGTCCCTGGCTCCAAGTTTGGCATTTGGGCACCTATCGATTTCTATTTTGCAGTAATAGTCACTGCAGTTTTGCACTGGGGCTATTAGTGGGCAGATGGGGAGGGAGCACTCTATGGGTGCTGTTGGTACTGTATCGGCGATACCGACCATTAATATATTAGCGCAGCGCTGTCTATCAGTCTTGAAGCGGTGTTGCGTCCAGTGCACTGAGGTTGCTATCCGGGGGTAGAAACCCCAGCTGCGTTTGCCGAGCCCAGTACTCGGGGCCTACCAATACACACAAGCCATTGTTTGCTTTGGCCACTAGGGGTTCTGCCCTTGGAGCCACTGGCCGACGTTGTTGGGTCCCCTGTTTATTCTGACACAGTGCGGGCGGGGAGTCTCGTGCTCGACAGCAAACATATGGCCTGTAGAACATGCTGCTGTGGGGCGCTTGATTTTCAAGCAGCGCCCTTGGCAATGTGTGGGGTATGTCAGTCGTGTGACGGAACAGTGGGAGTGCGCGCGCAATCCCGTAAGCTATGCGTGAGGGAAGAACATGGAGGGTTCTGGCTTTCTTTTGTGGGATAGCATAGCAATACTTTAGGTCACGTTGCTTAGTGTATTAGTAGTCCGTGTCTGTATGCACGGGTACTAACAAAGGAGGCGTAGAGTGCCTCCTTCCAGCACAATTACATTCCTCTCGCCAGGTCACTGAAACTATGCAATGCCACGCCTTTGGCCTATATCCATGGACCTGCAGCAAATTCGGTCATCTCCAGCACAAGTTGCAGTGAAATGAAATAAAGTCATAAATGTTACAGCTCACACGAGCAACAGTCTAATACGCATCGACGGGGGTTCACACGCAGTGGAAGGCCCATGGCCAGGTGCACTGGAAATCTGTTGTTCCCTTGTACAGTATTTATTTATATAGTATTTAACATGTACTAAAGTGGGGATACCTTTGGCATTATTTCATGCCTGAGCGTACATAGTGATGAAGTAAGTGTCCCAAGTTGCGCAACATGATACACTTGTGTATAGGAAGCTTGTTAAAAGCTTCATTTGGTCTAACAGTGCCAGGTTAACGGGGACGACTTGTACAAGAAACTCTGTCTTGTAGGCCTGGGTGTTGCGCCTAGGAGGAGACTGGATAGAAGTGGGTTGGCAGTGAGCAGCCTGTTAGTATTGTGAGCAAGACATCACAGCATTTCAATTTCAATATGGCGGGATGGGGAGTTCTCATGTAACTGCACTTGTATTAAAATTAGGAACCTTGTAGAGCGAGCTACAGCTAAATCTGACAATAGAGATTTCTCCCCAGCACAAAGGTCACACAACAGTCAGTGTGGGCTGCTGGGTGGGGATGCTCTACAAACTCATTCCCGCTCTATAGTAGCTGGCAACGTGCAACTAGTTTCCCCATGTATGGGCGAGCATTGCACTTTCCAGGAACTTTCAGGAATCAGTGCCACCAGTCTACTTTCCGGTGAATTGAATTGCATATTTACACATGGAGGGTCGTTACTTTGTGTGTCAGTTATTTTTAATGGGGAAGCGGTCGTACCTCGCACTACAGGTGCCAACAGTGGTAAGGCAGCTCCTCGCAGCCAGGTCACTGGAACTATGCAATGCCGCACCTTATGTCTTGTAATCATGGACCTGCGACTAAATCCGCCATCTCCAGCACAATTTGCAGTGAAATCAATGTCAGATGTTACAGCTCAAACAGATCATCAGTCTAGAATGCAACGACAGGGGTTCACTCGCAGTGGAAGCCCCTTGGCTGGGTGCACTGGTAATCTTTTGTTCCCTTATACAGTATTGATTTAGTGGTTAAACAGGACTAAGGTGGGGAGACCTTTGGCAGTAGTTCCATACCTGAAAGTACGTGGTGATGAAGTAAGAGTCCCAAGTTGCGCAACAGGATATATACACTTGTATAGGGGGCTTGTGAAAAGCTTCCTTTGGTCTAACGAGTGCCAGGCAAACCGGGACGACTTGTACAAGAGACGAACATGAGTGGTTAGTCAATACTGTCTGTTAGAAGGGATGTTGTCTAAAGCAGAACTCAAACTAATTAGCCTTAAACGCATGATGGAGACGATTTAAGTGACATGCCTAAAGTGGTAAATGTTGTGCTAAAGGGATGGCATGCCAAAGGAGATATCTTCCATATTTCTCTGGATCCCCTCAATCCAACACGCCTAAGTAAGCAGAGGATGCCCGATTGATTTGGTTGACCTGTCATTACTTTTATTAAACACACCAAGTACCATGAATCAGTGACATTTGTACTTAAATCATAGGTGCTTCCAGGACACTTCTAGCTAAGGGGGCAGGCGCAGTAGGGGCAATGCGGCGCTTAGCGTTAGACTCGGCCAGCAGCAGTACGTCCAGTTGGGGGCTGGTGTATTGAGCCACAGCTAGGCCGCCTAGCAAGCTGATTTAAGTACCTAGGTCACGCACATTGGGCAGAGGGGTCCAGTGGAATCACATAATTGGGGACTGCACCAGGACATGAAATGGCTCAGGTTAGATTCCCATGTTATGTCACGACACCACAGCTATTGTGTACTGCGACAGGCATTTCCCTAAAGCCTCGTGTTTACACGCACCAGTAGCTGGCCAGGCGCGTACTTTGGTGAGGATGGTCACTAAGGTAGCTCGCCTGTGGTGGCCAAGCTAGCAAGACATTTTCACTCTCTTCTCTACTGGGAGCCCCCTTTGGGAAAACATTGGTGGTGCTTCTATTTGGGCAGAGGACAGGAGGTTCAACTAGCTTTCCAGGGTCCCCCATGGCCTAGCCAGATGATCAAGGCACAGGAGGATGGAGGGTGATTACTATGGCCTCGCTGCTGGCGTTATTGATTACTACAATGTACTACAGATAGGGAGCGTACCAGCTACCCAGCGTAGGTGTATCACAAGAAGATCTGTTACACATGATTGGAAGGCCTTATCGACGCTTGTCATAACAGTCCAGTGCACGGCACAGGGGGTGAAGAATAGGCCATGTCCCGTGTCAATTGATGTTTCCTTTTATTCGCCCGGGTTTGCAATGTCATTCAAATTGGGCAGCCAGAAACGGTAAAGGCAAAGAAATACCTGTGTTGGGGTGTGGGCCACTCAGCAGCAAAGTAAGCAGCATAATCCAGGCACACCTTCGGGATAGCTCAGGGTTTTGGACTACACACGCATAGGCACTATTTAGTCAGCTAGGGCGTGAGTTTGTCAGTCCAAAAAGGGTGCCGTTACCCCATCAGTGTGAAACAGAGGGGTGGATCAGAAATACGGTCAACTACCAGAGCACAGTTTGCATTCACAGTTGGGAGGATGCAGGTACATGGCTCATAGTTTTTTCACCAGGCCCTCAGTTCCAAAAGCATTGCATGTTACCAGCTGCTTCTTTTAAGCAAATTTTCCTTGGGAGTTGCCAACTAACAATGGGACGACTGTCCCAATTACTGGCCCAGGAATTCGGGACGGTGTGGCACTCCCATCAAGGGTGTGGTGAGAAGATCAAAACCGGCCTGGCTCAGCAAGAAAGGGGCGGTAAACCCAGCGTTATGGGCGGGCTTGTCAGCTGAGTGCATCATGCAGGTGGGACGATGGGAATCCCAATGTGTTAAAAAAAAAAAAAGGTACATCCGTCAGCAGCCACTCAGGGGAGTGTCCGAAAGACGGGTTAGGTGCTTTATGTACAGGTGAAGGTTGAGTACCCCATAGGCACCCCGGTAGGCACCTGTGGTTTCTGGGGGTGCAGTGTTATTGGGCAAGTTGGATTAGTTGTATAGATTGAGGTGCAGTGCTAAACAAGGAGTGTGAGCAACCGAGCATTTCAGTAATTTGCCAGGATCAAAGGTCTGGGTGAAGGGCCTTCCGTGCGTCCTGGGAGTGGCGTGACAGGCGGAATTCAGGAAATGGAGGCATGTGTTTTCCACCACTGAGTTAACTTGGTTAGGGAGCCCAGGCTGACTCAGGAACAGCTTGCTGAAGCAGCTGCAGCACACTACTGGGATAATTCAGGGGTCCCAGGCATGCGGGGGAAGAGCTTGCCGCAGAAGCTGCAGCACAGATTGGGGGGGGTGTCTCCCCCTCCCAACAATTTGCCATACACCTGGGAGGCAATGATTTTACATGGTTAGGAAGACACTGCTGCTATAAAATGAAATCTCCATGGGTAAGTTAGTGACCACTGCCTTCTTATCAGGGAGACTTAGGGGAGGGATCGGTCCACCTCATTTCTGGTCATACATTTGGGAAGGAATGACCTGACGACCCTGGGGAGGAGAGTAATGCTCCAAGACAGGAGGGACATCATGTGTCAGTTGAGCATTCAGCTTGGGGCATGTGAACTGTGGTGGTCTTAAACTTTACCTCGCCCAGTTTGGCAAGGAGCCCGATCTGGGGACGCCATTGAGATATCACATACGAGAGTGAACAGCGCCATGCGTAAAGGCACGGAACAAAGGGGATTTGTCTTCATCTGGCATGGTTTACTTCAGGCCAAGTCTACTGGATGCTGGGAAGTGGAGGAGGTTCACTTCTCAAGGGTAGGCATGGACTTAATTTTGCTGGACCTTGGGGAGGCCTGGGAAGCAACAGGATGTAGGTAGGATATCTGCCTTGGTGGGGGGCCCTGGTGGTGACGGTGGCCACCCCCAGAGCTGTGGAGGAGTTACAGGGCGATCCAGAGTCTGCAAGGTACAGAAGGGTACTATATTGCAGCAGCACAACAAGGGTGCTAAGCCAAGGATACCCAGGGATGTTTTAGCGGGTCCCCTGGAAGAACTACGGCGCCCCGTTAGCCCTTCGGGCGGTTGTGGGTCTGAGCAACCGGGGGCTGCCTGGAACGCTCCGCCCACCGGTCGGGGGCGTGAGTAAGGGAGTGGACTGGCGGTCCACTGATGGGAGAGGTGGCCTCTCCCAAGAATTGGTAACCACCGGTTGTCGACGGACACGGTGCAAGTTGGCTCATCAGACGGGCAGGCGGCATAGGGGCTGGCCTGCCCTGGGATCGCCCGTAAGATAACCCACCATGTTGGCATATTGGTTATGCTAATAAACCTGCAGCAAATTTCTCCACTAAAAAGGTGTCGTGTGGTTTATTTATGTATGTTGCTGTATGAGAACTGAGTGTTGCCGATATTGGCACTATGGCCCTTGCCTCCTGTCACGCGGCCACTGCCTCCTGTGACGGGGCCACTGGCCCTTGCCTCCTGTGACGTGCCCACTGGCCCTTGCCTCCTGAGACAGGGCCACTGGCCCTTAACTCGTGTCACGCGGCCACTGCCTCCTGTGACGGGGCCACTGGCCCTTGCCTCCTGTGACGTGCCCACTGGCCCTTGCCTCCTGAGACAGGGCCACTGGCCCTTGCCTCCTGTGACGTGCCCACTGGCCCTTGCCTCCTGAGACAGGGCCCTTGCCTCCTGTCACGTGGCCACTGCCTCCTGCGACGTGCCCACCGCCCCCCCTGCTGCGCTCCCACCGGCCCTGGCCCCCCCGCCGTGTGCCCACCTTCCCTGGCCCCCCCCGACCCGTGCCCCCTCTCCCCCCACTGGCCCTGGCCCCCCTGGGCCTGGGCCCCCTGCCCCAACTGTGATCCCTGGTTCTTGTGGGTCGAGGACACTGGATAGGCCCAGGAAGGGATCGGAGTTTGCAGGGGGGGTCACGTGTTATCTCGCGAGGGGCGGCAGGCATGGATAATGTGAGGGGCCTGGAGGGGCCCTTGGGGCGCAGCATGTGCAATCCTAGGACAGCCGTCCACACACATGTGCACACGGCTGGTCGAACATACATGTTTCCTGGTATTTATGAACAAAATACAATCCTTCTAACATCCGCACGTGCAGGAGTAATATGAATGCAGTATTTTGTCTTATTCTCTGGCTGTGCAGTGGAAGAACACAGCGAGTTACATCATCAATGTATCGCACCATTATCTATGCGCATTGAGACTGATTCCAGCTCCTACTCGGATCCGGTCCAGGGGCCCCTCAGCGAGACCTCCCTCCAGCATGTGACCAGCCCCAAGGAGACATGTGGAGGCCATCTCGAGTCTTGAAGAAAGATAAACAAGCATTGCCAAAGGCAGTCTGTGCATGCACCCTAAGACCAGACCTGTTTGCTTTGCCAATGTTTATTTTGTGTGTGCCTTGGTAGCCGCATGCTTTTCCAACACCATGACTCTTGGCG
Source organism: Calotriton arnoldi (assembly GCA_963921515.1). Taxonomy (NCBI): domain Eukaryota; kingdom Metazoa; phylum Chordata; class Amphibia; order Caudata; family Salamandridae; genus Calotriton; species Calotriton arnoldi. Next base: position 160,146 of record CAWUFW010019282.1, on the reverse strand, counting down.
TTTTTGGGACTTAACATACCTTGTGGTAGGTCTTGGTTTTGTCAGTCAGCACGTGACACTGGAGGGAACCTGCAGGTTCTTGACATTAAACAGTGATGCTGGTAGAATTGTCAATGTGTGTATTCTTCTGTTTGTAGGCCCTCTGATCGCCACTGTCCTTTTTTTTTTTTTTTAAATTCTTTATTAATTTTATTAACCAAGAATGTACAGCATATAAAAACGTAAAAATACATCATATTCCCACCCACTCCCCCAAGGATCAACCCCCCCCACCCTGGCTGGTCCTTGAATAAAGACATATATTCATACCCTGGCAAAAAGAAAAGAAAAGAACAAAGAAGAGAAACAAAAAGAAAAAATTTAAGAAAAGAAGCGCTATCCGGAATAAAACGTAGCTTTGCCCGTGTTACAGCACAAATTAGGCCATACACAATACCTTATCACCCAACCCCCTCAGCTTCACTGTCTTCCGACCATCTGATCAGAGGAGCCCAAATGTCCATCCCCTTGGCTCTAGCTCTCTGCCCCCTTCTCACATATACTGCCGTCTCTAGCCTGAAGACCGCCAAAAATCTCCCCAGCCATTGTTGTCCCGTAGGAGGAACAGGATCAAGCCAATGGGTAGCTAAGCAGAGTCGAAATACTATCATTGCAATAAAGAGAAAGGTCTGTACCCGAGCTGGTAGTTGAGAACTGCTCACTCCCAATACTATCAGCTGTGATGTCATTTCTATATGCTGTCCCAGATGAGATTCAAGAATGATTCCAACCTCCAATTTAATTAAATCCAGATTGGGGCAGGATGCAAACATATGTACGATGTCTGCTGCTGGAGAGCTACAGCGTGGACAAGTTGTTCCCGCACCTCCTCCCCATTTAGAAATCTTCTCCGGTGTTATATAAAGGTTAAACCAGGTCTTGAAACATTGCAATTGGAGGTTAGTAGCAATACAAGAAGTTAGGGCCATATTAAGTGAATCTTCAGCCTCTGCCGGTTCAATTTGTAGCCGCTCTTGCCAACGTTCACAGTGTTTATGCAAATCATCAATCATCGTCTCGTTTAGTTTTTTAATGATCCCCCCTAGTGTAACTGATCCTTTAAGCAGCATCTCGACCAACATCACCCGGGCAAAACCGCTGCTCCCCCCAGATTTTCTCCCTAAGAAATCTCTTATCTGGAGATATTTAAAGAATTGACTATAGTTGACCCCAAAAGTATCCTTGATCCTATCAAACGAGATCACCCCAGTATCGTCCATAATGTTCCCAACCATCCTAACACCTTTGCCATGCCATATTTTCATAAGGCCATCATTAAAAATACTAGGGAACGATTTGTTGCCCTACAGTGGGGTGTAAGCATGGATAAGGCCTTGACCAAGCCTTTTTCGAACTGCAACCCAAATTTTAAAAGCACACATTAACGTCTTGAACTTCACTCTTTTGTAATACTTAAAATCAGTATACTGCAGAAGACAACCCCTAGCCCCTGACCCCAACAGTAAATCAAAAATTGACATCTTTGTTTGCTGGAAGGCCGGGGCGAACAAGACGCCCGCCCCCCATATGCCACGTAACCGTGAACGGAGCAGCGATACAGGCGCTTATCGACACAGGAGCGTCGGTCAACGTGATGGACTCCGACCAATACGAGAAGCTGTCGCCCAGGCCGCGCCTCACACCAAGCACGGCCAAGATCTACACGTACGGAGGCACAGAGCCCCTACCGCTGAGAGGCATGATAGAAGTGGACGTCGCCAATGCCGACCACTCAGTGAGGACGAAGTTCCACGTGACCGAAGGGAAGAAAGGAACCTTGCTGAGCTGCCACACGGCAGAGGACCTATAGTTAGTGTTTTTCACGAGACAAATACACGAACGCCACGCCAAAGACATTATGGGCGAGTTCCCACAACTATTCTAGGGTCTAGGAAAACTAAAAGGCCGTCAAGTCAAGCTACACATAGACAAGACGATACAGCCGCGCGCCCTGAGACACCGGCGGATCCCATTCCATCTGCGCCCAGCGGTGGAAAAGGAGCTCCAGGATCTAGAAGACAGAGGAGTCATTGAGAAAGTGTCGGGGCCGACGCCATGGGTCTCGCCACTCGTGGTGGCGCCAAAGCCAAAACAGCCGGGCGCCATCCGCTTGTGTGTGGACATGCGGCTTCCCAACCAGGCCATCCGGAGGGAGAGGCACGTGACCCCGACGATGGACGACATCATTGCAGGACTCAACGGGGCGCAATGGTTCTCAAAGCTGGATCTCAACTCCGGATACCATCAGCTGGAGCTGGCGCCGGAGAGCCGGTATATTATGACTTTCTTTACGCATGTCGGCCTCAGAAGGTATACAAGGCTCAGTTTTGGCGTCTCCTCGGCTGCCGAGGTGTTTCAAAACGCCATAAAGGAAACCCTCTCGGGTCTGGTCGGCGTAATCAACCTGAGCGACGACATCTTGATCTACTCGCAAAGCCTGGAAGAACACCATGTGTGGCTCAGGGCGACCCTACAGAGACTGGCGGAGTGCGGCCTCACGCTACATCGGAAAAAGTGTGCATTCTACAAAAATTCAATTGAGTTCTTCGGATATGTCTTCGCAAGGGACGGCCTCAAGGTGGACCCAAACAAGGTGGATGCCATCCGCAATGCCCCAGTTCCGCAGAATCCAACCGAGATACGGAGCTTTCTCGGGATGGCTACGTACTGTGGGAGGTTCCTCCCAAACCTGGCGACCCTTGCCGAGCCCCTCCGCCAACTCACTAAGAACGGGGTGCCATGGGCCTGGTCACACAAATAGAAGGCGGCGTTTCAAAGCATCAAGGCGGCCCTGTTGGACCAGATCACCATGGCGTATTTTCACCCCAAGCGGAAGACGGAACTGGTGGTAGACGCAAGTCCGGTGGGACTCGGAGCGGTGCTACTACAGATCGACAGGAAAGGAGAACGAGTACCCGTGGCGTACGCCAGCAAGGCCCTGCCATCAACGGAAACGAGGTACGCCCAGATTGAGCGGGAGGCCCTGGCCATAAGATGGGCGTGTCAACATTTCCACCTGTACCTCTGTGGGCACCCGTTCCGGGTAGTGACAGATCACAAGCCTCTGATCCCCCTTTTCAGCGGGCTCACACGCCTGGCGCCCCCGAGGATTGAAAGGTGGGCGGTGCAACTGCAGGTCTATGCGTTCGAGCTGGTGTACAGGCCAGGGGCGGATAATCCGGCTGATTTTCTTTCCCGACACCCCCCTGAAGAAAAAGGGGAGAGCACGCAAGGAGCCGCTGCCGACACGGAGGCGTTCATAAGGATGGTTGAAGACGCCGCATGACCGGTGGCGATCACCAAGGAGGAGATACGCCAAGCCACGGAAGATGATGGCACCCTGCAAAGAGTGAAGGAGGCCCTGGAAAGCGGGAAGTGGCAACGGTTCCTGGACGGACTGTCAATATTGACCGCGGAGGAACAGGACGCCAGATATGGAAGATACGGCACGAGTTGTGCGCCAGCGGATCAGGAATGATCCTGAGAGGAAGAAGAATCGTGGTGCCGAGAAGCCTATGTCAGAGGATGGTCAAGCTCGCCCACCTGGGACACCAAGGTACCACAAAGACAAAGGCAAGGCTGAGGGCGAAGGTGTGGTTCCCAGGCCTGGACGACCTGGTAGATGCCGAAGTGCAGCGCTGCCATCCGTGCACTATCACAGGAGAAGACCCAGCGCCAGCCCCGGTGATCACTGAAGAACCCAGCCAGTGGACACAACTGAGCGCTGACTTTGGAAGCTTCCCGGACGGACGGCACACGCTTGTCATCATTGATTCCTTCTCGAAATTCCCGGTGGTGGAACTGGTCCCATCCACAGCATTCGCGCAAGTTCGCCCCGCCCTCGAAAGGACATTTGCCACATTTGGTCTGCCAGAGGAAGTAAAGACCGACAATGGACCCCCTTTCCAAGGGCAAGACTTCCATGACTTCCTAGAGCAATGAGCCATCCGACACCGCCGCATCACCCCGCAATGGCCGCAGGCCAATGGTGAGGCGGAAAGGTTCATACGGACACTCAACCGCGCTCTCCGAATAGGGGTAGACCAACATCAGGACCCGGAGGCGTGCCTGCAACAATTCCTACAGGCCAACCGGCAAACCCCACACTCCACGACAGGGTGTGCCCCGGATTCGCTCCTACTGAAGCAATCGCCCCGGGATGTCATTCCTGAAGACACAGAATGGGTGCCACCGGTTCTGGACATAGAGAGGTCCCAGCTAAGACGCAGAGTCACAAATGACAAGGCTACGGTACACCGAGGAGGAAAGCCACCGAGGGTGAAAGTAGGGGATCAAATTGTGCTGAAGGATCGACATACGGGATGGAAGTTTCGGACCCCATATGAACCCGAGGTGTGGACAGTAACACGAGTAGAGGGCACCATGGTCACGGCCCGGAGAGGGGAGAACACAGTGACCCGCAACGTGTCATGGTTCAAGCCCATACGAGCAGAGCTGCCCGGGGGCAACACAGCGCCGGAAGAGAGCGCTGGGGCAGATGAAGAACCATGTCCGGATCTAGTAGAAAGACAGGCCAACCCAGGACTCACCCCGCGCAGGAGCGCGGACAACCGAGGTGACGACGGGATGACCGGCGAGCCTACCACCACTGCCGAAGGAGCGAGTGAGCAAGTGGCTCAGGAAGAGAGCCAGGGCCCCGGGGTCCGGAGTTCCAGATATCGACTGCGGCCGAACCCAACACCCAGCCAGAGGCTGAGAGACTATGCATGCTGAAGAGAGGTGTCCGCAGCTGTGGAGCCAGTGTCGAATCACAGTTGATGTACCGACGACCTGTTGAGAACTTTTGTCTCTTTTATCTCCTTTTCTCTACCTCTCTCTCTCTCTCTCTCTCTCTCTCTCTCTCTCTCTCTCTCTCCCTCCCCCCTTCCATATTCTCTGTTCCCTCAAGCCTTCTCTGCAGAGCAGAGAGTTCATCATCCAAAGTAAAGGAGGGATGTAGAGGAGCCACCCGGCCCTCACAATATAATGTTGCACTGTACACCCCTCGTGATCGGGTGCGGTCCGAGGGTATAAATAAAGGGGCCGCAGGTTGCACGTGACCTCGGGCCGAATACAACTGACTAGTGAAGTGTCCCGTTATTTCCCCTCAAGTTCCCCACAGGCCCCGCAGTGCTCCGTACCTCATCACAACTTCACAACTACTTACTTCTCAGCAGAGCCCTGGGGGGAGGCAGGGTCTCTGCTTGCATCTCAGCAGATGCCGTGGGGGAGGCAGGGTCACTGCCTACATCTCAGCAGGTGGATCCCGGGGGGGAGGCAGGGTCACTGCCTACATCTCAGCAGGTAGATCCAGGGGAAGGAGGCAGGGTCACTGCTTACATCTCAGCAGGTAGATCCCGGGGGGGGAGGCAGGGCCTCTGCTTACATCTCAGCAGGTAGATCCGGGGGAGGGAGGCAGGGTCACTGCTTATTTCTCAGCAGAGCCCTGGGGGGAGGCAGGGTCACTGCCTACATCTCCGCAGATAGATCCGGGGGAAGGAGGTAGGGTCACTACTTACTTCTCAGCAGAGCCCTGGGGGGAGGCAGGGTCTCTGCTTGCATCTCAGCAGATGCCATGGGGGAGGCAGGGTCACTGCCTACATCTCAGCAGGTAGATCCCGGAGGGGAGGCAGGGTCACTGCCTACATCTCAGCAGGTAGATCCAGGGGAAGGAGGCAGGGTCACTGCTTACATCTCAGCAGGTAGATCCCGGGGGGGAGGCAGGGTCACTGCCTACATCTCAGCAGGTAGATCCGGGGGAAGGAGGCAGGGTCACTGCTTACTTCTTCGCAGAGGGGGAAGCAGGGCCACCGCTTACATCTCAGCAGACCCCGGGGGAGGAGGCAGGGCCACTGCTTACATCTCAGCAGGTAGATCTGGGGGAAGGAGGCAGGGTCGCTGCTTACTTCTCCGAAGAGCCCTGGAGGGAGGCAGGGTCTCTGCTTACATCTCAGCAGAGCCCTGGGGGGAGGCCGGGCCACCGCTTACATCTCAGCAGAGCCGGGAGGGAGGCAGGGCCACTGCTTACATCTCAGCAGAGCCGGGAGGGAGGCAGGGCCACTGTTTTCATCTCAGCAGACCCAGGGGAGGAGGCAGGGCCACTGCTTACATCTCAGCATGTAGATCTGGGGGAAGGAGGCAGGGTCGCTGCTTGCTTCTCCATAGAGCCCTGGGGGGAGGCAGGGTCTCTGCTTACATCTCAGCAGAGCCCGGGGGGAGGCAGGGTGGGTCACTGCTTACTTCTCAGCAGAGCCCTGGTGGGAGGCAGGGTCTCTGCTTACATCTCAGCAGACCCCGGGGGAAGGCAGGGTCACTGCCTACATCTCAGCAGGTAGACCCCGGGGGGGAGGCAGGGTCACTGCTTACATCTCAGCAGAGCCAGGGGGGAGGCAGGGTCACTGCTTACATCTCAGCAGAGCCAGGGGGGAGGCAGGGCCACTTCTTACATCTCAGCAGAGCCCGGGGGGGGAGGCAGGGCCACTGCTTACATTCAGCAGAGCCCTGGGGAGAGGGGGGGAGGCAGGGCCACTGCTTACATCTGATCAGAGCCCGGGGGGGAGGCAGTGTCACTGCTTACATCTCAGTAGAGCCTTGGGGGTGGGGGGCAGCAGTGGCAGGGCCACTGCTTACATCTCTGCAGAACCTGGGGGAGGAAGGGCCCCTCCTTACATCTCAGCAGAGCCCGGGGGGAGTGGGGGAGTCAGGGCCACTTCTTACATCTCAGCAGAGCCCGGGGGAGGCAGGGCCACTGCTTACATCTCAGCAGACCCCGGGGGAGGCAGGACCACTGCTTACATCTCAGCAGAGCCCTGGGGGGAGGCAGGGCCACTGCTTACATCTCAGCAGAGCCTGGGTGGAGGGGGAGGCAGTGTCACTGCTTACATCTCAGCAGAGCCCGGGAGGGGGAGGCAAGGCCACTGCTTACATCTCAGCAGAGCCCTGGGGGAAGGCAGGGCCCCTGCTTACATCTCATCAGAGCCCGGGGGGGGGGGAGCAGTGTCACTGCTTACATCTCAGCAGAGCCCTGGGGGGAGGCAGGGCCACTGCTTACATCTCAGCAGAGCCTGGGCGGAGGGGGGAGGCAGTGTCACTGCTTACATCTCAGCAGAGCCCGGGGAGGGGAGGCAAGGCCACTGCTTACATCTCAGCAGAGCCGGGAGGGAGGCAGGGCCACTGTTTTCATCTCAGCAGACCCCGGGGAGGAGGCAGGGCCACTGCTTACATCTCAGCATGTAGATCTGGGGGAAGGAGGCAGGGTCGCTGCTTGCTTCTCCGCAGAGCCCTGGGGAGGCAGGGTCTCTGCTTACATCTCAGCAGACCCGGGAGGCAGGGTGGGTCACTGCTTACTTCTCAGCAGAGCCCTGGTGGGAGGCAGGGTCTCTGCTTACATCTCAGCAGACCTCGGGGAAGGCAGGGTCACTGCCTACATCTCAGCAGGTAGACCCCGGGGGAGGCAGGGTCACTGCTTACATCTCAGCAGAGCCAGGGGGAGGCAGGGTCACTGCTTACATCTCAGCAGAGCCAGGGGGAGGCAGGGCCACTGCTTACATCTCAGCAGAGCCCGGGGGGGGAGGCAGGGCCCCTGCTTACATTCAGCAGAGCCCTGGGGAGAGGGGGGGAGGCAGGGCCACTGCTTACATCTGATCAGAGCCCGGGGGGGGGAGGCAGTGTCAATGCTTACATCTCAGTAGAGCCTTGGGGGTGGGGGCAGCAGTGGCAGGGCCACTGCTTACATCTCTGCAGAACCTGGGGGGAGGCAGGGCCCCTCCTTACATCTCAGCAGAGCCCGGGGGGGAGTGGGGGAGTCAGGGCCACTTCTTACATCTCAGCAGAGCCCGGGGGAGGCAGGGCCACTGCTTACATCTCAGCAGACCCCGGGGGAGGCAGGACCACTGCTTACATCTCAGCAGAGCCCTGGGGGGAGGCAGGGCCACTGCTTACATCTCAGCAGAGCCTGGGGGGAGGGGGGAGGCAGTGTCACTGCTTACATCTCAGCAGAGCCCGGGGAGGGGAGGCAAGGCCACTGCTTACATCTCAGCAGAGCCCTGGGGGAAGGCAGGTCCCCTGCTTACATCTCATCAGAGCCCGGGGGGGAGCAGTGTCACTGCTTACATCTCAGCAGAGCCCTGGGGGGAGGCAGGGCCACTGCTTACATCTCAGCAGAGCCTGGGGGGAGGGGGGAGGCAGTGTCACTGCTTACATCTCAGCAGAGCCCGGGAGGAGGCAAGGCCACTGCTTACATCTCAGCAGAGCCCTGGGGAAGGCAGGGCCCCTGCTTACATCTCATCAGAGCCCGGGGGGGGGGGCGGGGGGGAGCAGTGTCACTGCTTACATCTCAGCAGAGCCCGGGGAGGGGAGGCAGGGCCCCTGCTTACATCTCATCAGAGCCCGGGGGGGGGAGCAGTGTCACTGCTTACATCTCAGCAGAGCCCGGGGAGGGGAGGCAGGGCCACTGCTTACATCTCAGCAGAGCCCGGGGGCGGGGGGGGAGGCAGGGCCACTGCTTACATCTCAGCAGAGCCTGGGGGGGAGGCAGGGCCACTGCTTACATCTCAGCAGAACCCCGGGGGAAGGCAGGGCCACTGCTTACATCTCAGCAGAGCCTGGGGGGGGAGGCAGGGCCACTGCTTACATCTCTGCAGAGCCCCGGGGGGGGGGAGGCAAGGCCACCACTTACATCTCTGCAGAGCTCTGGGGGATGCAGAGTCTTCTTACATCTCAGGAGGTAGATCCTGAAAATATTGGTTTGTTAGAATGAATCATCGTTCGGTTCTTCCAGCTCTTGCTCTTTCACAAAACTGGACGTGCGGACACGAGTGTTTCCAGCATCTCCACGCTGCTAATCAGAAAGGAACATTTTGTGGAAGAGTTAGACTGAAATTGCATCAGATATTGTGCCCATGTGTCTGTGTTGGAATAGAAATTATGCAGTTTTCATCGTCTTTCAACAGGTGACGCATTTACCGATTCCAATGAAATACTGAAGATAAACCGAGATGAGGACCTTCGCCTGAACAATCGCCCGGATACAGAAGAAGGAGAAGCCAAAGATGGCCTCAGTGCAGGTAAAGATCAACTGCTGTGATTTGGGCTGTTATGAGTCAAAGACATGGAAACACCCCTTCCTTTCTATTTTCCCCAAAAAAGTGGCCCATGTAAAAGAAATGAAGTACACCACCAACAATGTCCCAATGGTAAAAAGAAACCTCTGATTTTCATGAGGACCCTTTCTTACTTTAAATATTTCTTGACTAGTTCTACTGGACCTCCATATTCAAGCACCTTATTTAAAAGTCTGTCTGATGAGAAGCTTTGTCACCAACTTGGTGGATGTCCCGTCTGTCGTTCTACAAGTGTCACAGGATGCAATGCACTTGTAATACTGCAGAAGGGATATCCCGTCCCTCATTCTACAAGTGTCATAGGATAGAATGTGCCTGTAATACTGCAGATCGGAGTGTCCGTCCCTTGTTCTACAAGTGTCACAGGATGCAATGCACTTGTAATACTGCACACAGGATATCCCGTCCGTCATTCTACAAGTGTCACAGGGTACAATGCACTTGTAATACTGCAGAAGGGATATCCCGTCTGTCGTTCTACAAGTGTCATAGGATAGAATGCACCTGTAATACTGCAGATCGGAGTGTCCCGTCCCTTGTTCTACAAGTGTCACAGGATGCAATGCACTTGTAATACTGCACACAGGATATCCTGTCCGTCATTCTACAAGTGACATAGGATACAATGCACTTGTGACAACGACGGACGGGATATCCCGTCTGCAGTATTACAAGTGACATAGGATGCAATGCACTTGTAATACTGCAGACGGAATATCCCATCCGTCATTCTACAAGTGTCACAGGGTACAATGCACTTGTAATACTGCACACAGGATATCCCGTCCGTCATTCTACAAGTGTCACAGGGTACAATGCACTTGTAATACTGCAGAAGGGATATCCCGTCTGTCATTCTACAAGTGTCACAGGGTACAATGCGCTTATAATACTGCACACAGGATATCCCGTCCGTCATTCTACAAGTGTCACAGGGTACAATGCACTTGTAATACTGCAGAAGGGATATCCCGTCTGTCATTCTACAAGTGTCATAGGATAGAATGCACCTGTAATACTGCAGATCGGAGTGTCCCGTCCCTTGTTCTACAAGTGTCACAGGATGCAATGCACTTGTAATACTGCACACAGGATATCCTGTCCGTCATTCTACAAGTGACATAGGATACAATGCACTTGTACAACGACGGACGGGATATCCCGTCTGCAGTATTACAAGTGACATAGGATGCAATGCACTTGTAATACTGCAGACGGAATATCCCATCCGTCATTCTACAAGTGTCACAGGGTACAATGCACTTGTAATACTGCACACAGGATATCCCGTCCGTCATTCTACAAGTGTCACAGGGTACAATGCACTTGTAATACTGCAGAAGGGATATCCCGTCTGTCGTTCTACAAGTGTCATAGGATAGAATGCACCTGTAATACTGCAGATCGGAGTGTCCCGTCCCTTGTTCTACAAGTGTCACAGGATGCAATGCACTTGTAATACTGCACACAGGATATCCTGTCCGTCATTCTACAAGTGACATAGGATACAATGCACTTGTACAACGACGGACGGGATATCCCGTCTGCAGTATTACAAGTGACATAGGATGCAATGCACTTGTAATACTGCAGACGGAATATCCCATCCGTCATTCTACAAGTGTCACAGGGTACAATGCACTTGTAATACTGCACACAGGATATCCCGTCCGTCATTCTACAAGTGTCACAGGGTACAATGCACTTGTAATACTGCAGAAGGGATATCCCGTCTGTCGTTCTACAAGTGTCATAGGATAGAATGCACCTGTAATACTGTAGATCGGAGTGTCCCGTCCCTTGTTCTACACGTGTCACAGGATGCAATGCACTTGTAATACTGCACACAGGATATCCCGTCCGTCATTCTACAAGTGCATTGGATATAATTCACTTGTAATACTGCACACAGGATGTCCTGTCCCTCGTTCTACAAGTGTCATAGGGTACAATGCACTTGTAATACTGCACACAGGATATCCCGTCCGTCATTCTACAAGTGCATTGGATATAATTCACTTGTAATACTGCACACAGGATGTCCCGTCCCTCATTCTACAAGTGTCACAGGGTACAATGCACTTGTAATACTGCACACAGGATATCCCGTCCGTCATTCTACAAGTGTCATAGGATATAATTCACTTGTAATACTGCACACAGGATATCCCGTCCGTCATTCTACAAGTGCATTGGATATAATTCACTTGTAATACTGCACACAGGATATCCCGTCCGTCGTTGTACAAGTGACATAGGATACAATGCACATGTAATTCTGCAGACGGGATATCCCGTCAGTCGTTCTACAAGTGTCACAGGATACAATGCGCTTATAATACAGCAGACAGGAATATCCTATCCGTCGTTCTTCAAGTGTTATAGGATACATTGCACCTGTACTATGGCAGATGGGAGTATCCCGTCCGTCGTTCTACAAGTGTACCAGGATACAATGCACTTGTAATACTGCAGACAGGGTGTCCTTTCTGTCATTCTGCAAGTGTCACAGAGTACAATGCATTTATAATACTGCAGAGGAGAGTATCCCATCAGTCGTTGTACAAGTATCATAGGATACTGCAGAGGGAAGTATCCCGTCCGCCGTTCTACAAGTGCCATAGGATACAATGCACTTGTAATACTGCAGACGGGATGTCCCGTCTGTCGTTCTACAAGTGTCACAGGGTACAATGCACTTGTAATAATTTGAACGGAGTGTCCCATCCGTCGTTCTACGTGTGCCACATGGTACAATGCGCTTGTAATACTTCGAACGGAGTGTCCCGTCCGTCGTTCTACATGTGCCACAGGGTACAATGTACTTGAAGCTGAATGCCTCAAAGACCGAGGTTATCATCTTTGGCAATAAACCCTCCCTCTGGACGCCGGATTGGTGGCCGCCAGAGCTGGACGCACTGCCCACACCCTCAACCAAGGTAAAGAACCTGGGAATTATAATAGATAGTGAACTTAAATTTAAAGAACAAATTAGCAAAATTACATCTGCATCCTTCTGTTCCATAAGGTTGATTAATAAAATCTAAAAATATGTACTTTCTGAACTCTTAAAAACAGTGACCTTGGCAATGGTCCTTACACGGATTGAATATTGCAACAGTCTTTATCTCACTCTTGCATCAGGTCTTGTTAACAGACTTCAGATTTTACCAAATGCGTCAGCTCGCCTCATTTTTAAAATTCCTAAAAACGAATCAGCAAGAGAAGCCATCGGAAAACTGCATTGGTTGCCAGTCAGACAAAGATGTAAATTTAAAGCCCTCTGCCTGGCTTTTAAATCTTTGCACAGACTGGGGCCGGACCAGTTTAAGAACAAACTCAAATGGTATAGGCCGACAAGAATTCTACGGTCAGGTTTGGCCAAGAACATGATGGTCTCCCCATTTAAGAAGGCTACATGGGGAGGTAGGAGTTTTTTCAGGGCAACAGCAATGCTCTGGAATCAATTGCCACATACTCTAAAAACAGCTCCTTCTTTACTTAGTTTCAGAAAGGGCCTAAAAACCTGGCTGTTTACACAAGTTGCATACATATTTTTAGTTCCGTCTATAGCAGCAGTTTCCCTCTGCCACACTTGTTTCAGTTTTCAGCAGCGCCAAGACGCCCTCGGGCATTAGTTGCGCTCTACAAATTTTATTTACATATTTACATTACATTACTTGTAATAATTTGAACGAAGTGTTCCGTCTGTCGTTCTACATGTGCCACAGGGTATAATGCACTTGTAATACTTCGAACGGAGTGTCCCATCCATCGTTCTACAAGTGTCACAGGGTACAATGCGCTTGTAATACTTCGAACGGAGTGTCCCATCCGTCGTTCTACAAGTGTCACAGGGTACAATGCGCTTGTAATACTTCGAACGGAGTGTCCCATCCGTCGTTCTACAAGTGTCGCAGGGTACAATGCACTTGTAATACTTCGAACGGAGTGTCCATCCGTCGTTCTACAAGTGTCACAGGGTACAATGCACTTGTAATCATTCGAACGGAGTGTCCCGTCCGTCGTTCTACAAGTGTCACAGGGTACAATGCACTTGTAATACTTCGAGCGGAGTGTCCTGTCCGTCGTTCTACAAGTGTCACAGGGTACAATGCACTTAAAATACTGCAGACGGGATGTCTTGTCCGTCATTCTACATGTGCCAAGGGTACAATTCACTTGTAATACTTCGAACGGAGTGTCCCGTCCGTTGTTCTACAAGTGTCACAGGGTACAATTCACTTGTAATACTTCGAACGGAGTGTCCCGTCCGTCGTTCTACAAGTGTCGCAGGGTACAGTGCGTTTGCAATACTTCGAACGGAGTGTCCCGTCCGTCGTTCTACATGTGCCAAGTGTACAATGCGCTTGTAATACTTCGAACAAAATGTCCCGCCGTCGTTCTACAAGTGTCAAAGGGTACAGTGCACTTGTAATACTTCGAACGGAGTGTCCTATCCGTCGTTCTACAAGTGTCGCAGGGTACAGTGCGCTTGCAATACTTCGAACGGAGTGTCCCGTCCGTCGTACTACAAGTGTCACAGGGTACAATTCACTTGTAATACTTCGAACGGAGTGTCCCGTCCGTCGTTCTACAAGTGTACCAGGATACAATGCACTTGTAATACTGCAGACAGGGTGTCCTTTCCATCATTCTGCAAGTGTCACAGAGTAAAATGCACTTATAATACTGCAGAGGAGAGTATCCCATCAGTCGTTGTACAAGTATCATAGGATACTGCAGAGGGGAGTATCCCGTCCGCCGTTCTACAAGTGTCAAAGGATACTATGCACCTGTAATACTGCTGACGGGATGTCCCGTCCATCGTTCTACATGTACCACAGGGTACAATGCACTTGTAATACTTCGAACGGAGTGTCCCGTCTGTCTTCCTACATGTGCCACAGGGTATAATGCACTTGTAATATTTCGAACGGAGTGTCCCGCCTCTCGTTCTACATGTGTCACAGGGTACAATGCACTTGTAATACTTTGAACGGAGTGTCCCGTCTGTCGTTCTACAAGTGTCACAGGGTACAATGTGCTTGTAATACTTCGAATGGAGTGTCCCATCCGTCATTCTACCAGTGTCACAGGGTACAATGCGCTTGTAATACTTCGAACGGAGTGTCCCGTCCATCGTTCTACAAGTGTCACAGGGTACAATGCACTTGCAATACTTCGAACGGAGTGTCCTGTCCGTCGTTCTACATGTGCCACAAGGTACAATTCACTTGTAATACTTTGAACGGAGTGTCCCGTCCGTCGTTCTACATGTGCCAAGGGTACAATGAACTTGTAATACTTCGAACGGAGTGTCTCATCCGTCGTTCTACATGTGCCAAGGGTACAATGCACTTGTAATACTTCGAATGGAGTGTCCCGTCCCTCGTTCTTCAAGTGTCACAGGATACAATGCACTTATAATACTGCAGACGGGATGTCCAGTCTGTCGTTCTACAAGTGTCACAGGGTACAATGCGCTTGTAATACTTCGAACGGAGTGTCCCGTCCGTCGTTCTACAAGTGTCACAGGGTACAATGCACTTGTAATACTTCGAACGGAGTGTCCCGTCCGTCGTTCTACAAGTGTCACAGGGTACAATGCGCGTGTAATACTTTGAACGGAGTGTCCCGTCCGTCGTTCTACATGTGTCAAAGGGTACAATACACTTCTAATACTTCGAACGGAGTGTCCCGTCCGTCGTTCTACAAGTGTCTCAGGGTACAATGCACTTAAAATACTGCAGACGGGATGTCCCGTCTGTCGCTCTACATGTGCCAAGGGTACAATGCGCTTGTAATACTTCGAACGGAGTGTCCCGTTCATCGTTCTACAAGTGTCAAAGGGTACAATGCACTTTTAATACTTCGAATTGAGTATCCCGTCCGTCGTTCTACAAGTGTCACAGGGTACAAAGCACTTATAATACTGCAGACTGGATGTCCCGTCCGTCGTTCTACAAGTGTCACAGGGTACAATACGCTTGTAATACTTCGAACGTAGTGTCCCGTCCGTCGTTCTACAAGTGTCAAAGGGTACAATGCGCTTGTAATACTTTGAACGGAGTGTCCCGTCCGTCGCTCTACAAGTGTCAAAGGGTACAATGCGCTTGTAATACTTCGAACGGAGTGTCCCGTCCGTCGTTCTACAAGTGTCACAGGGTACAATACGCTTGTAATACTTCGAACGTAGTGTCCCGTCCGTCGTTCTACATGTGCCAAAGGGTACAATGTGCTTGCAATACGACAGACTGGAGATCCTGCACATTTGTAACAGTGTCCCGCCCGCCAAACTCTAAATAATGCCATATGTCTTTCAAGACCAATATCCTCAGCTGTTCTTGATTCTTTAAGTTGGGTCCACATTAAAAATACCTGTAAATTAAGTGGTGGACTTTGTGGTACAAACCTGGTGACAGACGGCAAAAGGAGAGAAGGACTCCCTTTTACCAGCAGGAGGGTGATTGTTCACAGGTCTGCAGGCTTTAAAGCAGAAGGCTAGGACTCCCTCTTACAAGTCAGAGGGCGACGGCACACAGGGGCTGTGAGATGTGAAGCAAAAGGACAGTAGAATGGGCAGATTCACTTTCAGAGGAAGGAGCATGATGGTACAATGAATCCGTTGTTGTAAAGCCTGAAGGAAGGAAGGAAGGTGATCTTACACAGGTTACTTGAGCCATAAAGCAGTGTAGAAGTCATTTTATCTGGAAGGGGTATGGCAGTTCTCAGGTCGTTAAGGAGAAGTAGGAAAAGACTTACTTTCACAGGAATAAGGGTGGTAGTAGATGGGTTCTGTAGGCTGCAAAGCGGAATAGCATTTTTGCCAGAAGAAAGGTGGTAGTGCACGCTTTCTGTGTACTTCAAAGCAGGAGAGTATGGCACAAGGAAAACTCTTTTTCACAGGAGAAGGATCATAGTTCACAGAGTCTGTGGGCCTGAAACTCATGAAGTAGGAGGCCTTTCCAAAAGATGGTGTGTGACTGCACACGTGGGCTATGCACCTGGAGGCAGAGGGATCTTAGAAGTGAGTCCCAAAGGAGGCTGTGTGACTGCACACGCGGGCTATGCACCTGGAGGCAGAGGGATCTTTGAAGTGAGTCCCAAAGGATGGTGTGTGACTGCACACACGGGCTATGCACCTGGAGGCAGAGGGATCTTAGCAGTGAGTCCCAAAGGAGGGTGTGTGACTGCACACACGGGCTATGCACCTGGCGGCAGAGGGATCTTAGCAGTGAGTCCCAAAGGAGGGTGTGTGACTGCACACGCAGGCTACGCACCTGGAGGCAGAGGGATCTTAGCAGTGTGTCCCAAAGGAGGGTGTGTGACTGCACACGTGGGCTATGCACCTGGAGGCTTAGGGATCTTAGAAGTGAGTCCAAAGGAGGGTGTGTGACGGCACACGCAGGCTATGCACCTGGAGGCAGAGGGATCTTAGAAGTGAGTCCCAAAGGATGGTGTATGACTGCACACGCGGGCTATGCACCTGGAGGCAGAGGGATCTTGGAAGTGAGTCCCAAATGATGGTGTGTGACGGCACACACGGGCTATGCACCTGGAGGAAGAGGGATCTTAGAAGTGAGTCCCAAAGGAGGGTGTGTGACTGCACACGCGGGCTATGCACCTGGAGGCAGAGGGATCTTAGAATTGAGTCCCAAAGGAGGGTGTGTGACAGCACACGCGGGCTATGCACCTGGAGGCAGAGGGATCCTAGAAGTGAGTCCCAAAGGAGGGTGTGTGACAGCACACATGGGCAATGCACCTGGAGGAAGAGGGATCTTAGAAGTGAGTCCCAAAGGGGGGTGTGTGACTGTACACGCGGGCTATGCACCTGGAGGCAGAGGGATCTTAGAAGTGAGTCCCAAAGGATGGTGTGTGTCGGCACACATGGGCTATGCACCTGGAGGCAGAGGGATCTTAGAAGTGAGTCCCAAAGGAGGGGGTGTGACTGCACACGTGGGCTTTGCACCTGGAGGCAGAGAGATCTTAGAAGTGAGTCCCAAAAGAGGGTGTGTGACTGTACACACAGGCTATGCACCTGGAGGCAGAGGGATCTTAGAAGTGAGTCCCAAAGGAGGCTGTGTGACTGTACACGCGGGCTATGCACCCTGGAGGCAGAGGGATCTTAGAAGTGAGACCCAAAGGAGGGTGTGTGACTGCACACGTGGGCTATGCACCTGGAGGCAGAGGGATCTTAGAAGTGAGTCCCAAAGGAGGGTGTGTGACTGCACACATGGGCTATGCACCTGGAGGCAGAGGGATCTTAGCAGTGAGTCCCAAAGGAGGGTGTGATAGGGCAAACATCGGCTTTGCACCTGGAAGCAGAGGGAGTTTAGAAGTGAGTCCCAAAGGATGGTGTGTGACGGCACACGTGGGATAGCCACCCGTAAGAGGAGCTTAGAATTGAGTCCCAAAGGATGGTGTGTGAAAGCACACGTGGGCTACGCACCTGGAGGCAGAGGGAGCTTAGAAGTGAGTCCCAAAGATGGTGTGTGACGGCACACATGGGCTACTCACCTGGAGGCAGAGGGAGCTTAGAAGTGAAGCCCAAAGAACGGTGTGTGACGGCACACGTGGGATATCCACCCGGAGGCAGAGGGCTCTTAGAATTCTGAAAGAAACACATAGTGATAGATTCTTTACCTTAGAATATCACCAGGCGTTAGACTTGATCCCTAAAGTTTTCGTCAGCAGTACCCCTGCGCGTCGGTAGGGGCGTCGTGCGGCTCCGCGTCCGTCGTTGGCGTCGTGGTCGCCGAGAAGACGTTGCGGGCACTACTTGGACGCTGCCCACGCGCGCTGACGTCAGTTCTTTCTTTTTCCGCGCCAGCAAGCACAGATCCGGAGAGAGTGGTACCCCTAGTCTTTTTTGACAAAGTTTTTTTAGATCTTTTTCTCATCCTTTTCGAGTCGATACGACTCCTGGTGCAGTTAGGGATGCTCGGGTTTAAGTCCTTCGAGGACTGTCATCGGATGATGTCGGTGACGGACCTGCACCACGTGTGTCTCTTCTGCCTGGGGCGCGACCACGACTCCAAGTCGTGCTCCGACTGCCGGTCCATGGCGCCGAAGTCTTTGCGGGAGCGGTCCCGAAAGCTGTTTGAAGCCCGGCAGTCGGCTCCGCGCCGTGAGAGGTCCCGGTCCAGAGGGTGGTCGAGGGACCGTGCGCGGAGTCATCATCGACGATCGTTGGGATCGAATTCTTCGCACTCGGGGTCAGGTAAGGCGAAGCACAAGAAGTCGAAGAAACGTCATCGTTCTCCGACTTCCCCTCGCCGGTCGTGCAACGCGGCTGAGGGTACGGGTGGTGGCACCCCCGCAGCTCCGGCGGAGTCCATGGAGTCGCCACCCGACTGCCCGCCCTACCCGGGGTCGTCGGCGACTCCGGCCCAGATACAGGACTTCCTGTCGGCCATGGCTCGCCTCTTTGGGCCGTCGGGTCCCGCCGGTGCGCCTTCGGGCCCCGCGGTCCCGCATGGGTGTCCTCGCGTTTCCTCGCTGGCGGCTTCGGCGTCGCTGTTGGCTCCGGCCCCGGCGCCGCAGGACACCCTTGGATCCAGGCCTGGATCCCAGTCGACGCCGGTTGACCTTGTTACGCCTCCACTGACGTTGACTCCACCGGCACCGATCCTGACGCTGCCCACTCCTCAGGACGAAGTCGACCCCAGCTTCAGCCCCGAAGTGGACGCGGCGTCGGTCCAGCGTCGGTCGATGCCGTTCTCGATGCCGTTTGGGGATTTCTATCCCCATGTCCCTACTCCTTATTTTAGGCCTTTTGAACAGCCTGAGGAGCAAAGGGAGGACTGGGAGGGGTCGGACAACCCTCTCGCTGCAGCCTGTGAGTCTGAACAGGACTGGGCTGAGGAATTGGGGAACGCCAGTGGTCTGGATACCTCACCAGACCTTGGCATGCTGTCTCCTCCTACCGTGGCTACGGAGGAGGGAGCCAGTTATGCAGTGGTGTTGCGTAGGGCGGCAGAGGCCCTACACCTCCAGCTCCCTACTGTGGCCGTCAGGACTAACCTCCTGACAGAGGTGCTTCAGCCAGCAGCTACTTCTGCGGAGCCGCTGCTGCCCTTTAATGAAGCCCTTTCCGACGTTCTTTTGGGCACTTGGTCCAGGCCCACCACAGGGGCTCCTGTGGATAGGACGTGGCCCGACGCCATTGCCCAGCTCCGGGTGACCCCATTTTCCTCTCCCAACACCCCACTCTTTGGCTAAAAAAGAACCTCCGGTGGGGCTGCGTGCTCATTTGACCAGAGCTACTGCAGCCACTAATGCATTGGGACGTGGTGTCCCCCTGCAAGACATATGTCAGGCAGCCACGTGGGCCTCGCTGCACACTTTTACCAAGCATTACTGCCTGGACAGCCAAGTCCAGGGAGACGGCTTCTTTGGCCGTTCTGTTCTCCGTGACTTTCTGGTGTGATCTTAGTTCGCAGACCCACCACCGGGGTTGGTATTGCTGGGGTATCTATTCTAAGGTAAGGAATCTATCACTATGTGTTTCTTTCAGATGAACAAGTTACTTACCTTCGGTAATGATATATCTGTAAGAAACATTAGTAGTGATAGATTCCTTACCGCCCCACCCATCCTCCCCTTTCTGCAAACTGATTTCTAGGGATAAGGTCATCCATTTCAGGGCCCTAGTTTCAATGCACCAGTGGTCAGTATCTTGCATGGCTCTGCGTTCCTGGCGCGGAAAGTCGTGTACAGAACTGACATCAGCGCGTGTTGGCGGCGTCCAAGTAGCGCCCGCGACGTCATCTCGGCGACCACGACGCCAACGACGGACGCGGAGCCACACGACGCCCCAACCGACGCGCAGGGGTACTGCTGACGAAAACTTTCCGGATCCAGTCTGACGCCTGGGGATATTCTAAGGTAAGGAATCTATCACTACTAATGTTTCTTACAGATATATCGTTACCGAAGGTAAGTAACTTGTTCTTCAGTCCCAAAGGATGGTGCATGACTGGATGGACAGACTGTGAACCTGCAAGCAGACGAAGATGGGGAGACACTAGTCATCGTTGTGGAAAGGAAGCTATTGGTGGA
This sequence comes from Calotriton arnoldi, assembly GCA_963921515.1. Taxonomy (NCBI): domain Eukaryota; kingdom Metazoa; phylum Chordata; class Amphibia; order Caudata; family Salamandridae; genus Calotriton; species Calotriton arnoldi. The sequence goes on along the minus strand of CAWUFW010019282.1, from coordinate 139,921 downwards.
AATCATGTGGTTGTCATCTTCTTTCAACAGGTGTCACATACAGCGATTCTTATGAATTATTGAGCATAAACAGAGACGAGGAGCTTCATCTGAACAATCTTCAGGATACAGAAGAAGAAGAAACCAAAGATGGCCTCAATGCAGGTAAAGACGAACTGAGGCAATCTGTTATTCTGTGTCATTCAAATACTTCCTTTTCAGTTATCCTGAAACAAATTGTCTGTGAAAGAAACGCAGTCCATCACTAATAATTTAACAAGGGTAAATAAACCTCAGACTTTACGGAGGAAATAACTTCTTGTGTTAAATGTTTTTTGAATAGTTGTATTATAGCGTCATAACCACATCTTTAAAAAACAACTTTGCTATTTTGGTTCTAAAATCGCTGCATTTGGTGCTGTTCGTGATACTTTTAATTTTCACACCATACAAAATGCTTGAAAGTGAAAATGTGGACTTCTTGTATAGGATAGTGCCTGCATGTAGGTTTTTTCAGGATGGAAGGTTCCATCATGCATACTGCTTTTTACGACTGAGCAAGCTGCGGAATATTGCTGTTTTGTCCCTTCGGCAGGTTGTGCAGAACCATCATTGTAAATGATGTAGTCATAGCAATTTAGAGGCATTATTTCATTAGGTAGAGGATATTCTTGCTCGTACTGGATAAATGCTTATATTTGTAATGTAGAGTCAAATCTGTAGTCCACGTCTGTTGCAGTGAGGAAGTTTGCCCACTGTATCCATCTCTGATGTAGAGCTTTTGCATTAAAAAAAAAAGGTTTTGGCCGATTTTTGGACAGTCCAGACACTTTTTCAGTAGATGGGCCTCTAAGCCGTTTGTATAAACGAGGAATAGAAAGGGGGCCAGTATACAGCCCTGGCGGACCCCCATCATCGAAACAATTGAATCTGTTCTCTCACCATTGTTGCTGTAGCGTATTTTCACCGTAGTGTTACAGTGTAGCCTGTGCAACAAGACGTTCCTCCACCCCCATATCTCCCATCATATTCCACAGTCTGTCACAACTGACAGTGTCAAACGCATTAGATAAGTCCATGAAGGCCGGATGTAAGGAGCACTTCATGTACCTAGTGTATTTACTGATAATCAGTGACAAGTTCAGACACAATTCCGTCATGCCCATTCCCCGTCTAAAACCATATTGTGTTTTAGAAAGCACCTTGTTTACAAAGGCCCACTCTTCTAGCCGAACCAAGAGGACCCTGCACAAGACTTTTATTGTTTCGTCTATTAGAGATATCAGCCTGTAACAGGCCGGGTCATTCCTTTCCCCTTTCTTGAAGATAGGGACCACTATGGTGTGTCTCCATGAGACAGGGATGGGATCTATGATAGAAGCCCTAAAGATATTCATCAGGAGGGGGGCACAGAGGTTGGGGTTATCCTTGAACAGGTCCAGGGGGACCCCATCTGGGCCGGGCGCTTTGGGGTGGATATCTTGAGTTATTGCTGCCTCCACCTCCTTAACAGAAATTGATTGACTAAACTGCAGAGCTTGTTCTCTATCTTCAATCATAGTGACGTCCCTGTGCTCAGAATTTAAGGCTTTGCTTAGGGGTTTAAAAATATGAGAGTAATGTTCGACCCAGGCATCTCCTGGTATCAGGGAATCCATTTTTAGGGTAGGGGTATCCGAGAACACCAGACGGTTGATGACTTCCCAGAACTTTTTCATGTCCTTAAGGTCCCCGGCAGCCACCAGATCCGACCAGGCCTCTGTCCTAAGATCCACTTATCTCTGGGCTATCACCGCCTTATCTCTTTCTCAATGCCTCACTACCTCTTTGTTGCGGGGGATATTGTTTAGGGCTCTTCTCAACTCTCTCTGGATCTTTGTGCACTCACTATTAAACCAGCATTCAACAGGGGCAGATTTAGTAGAACATCTAACAGGTAGGGCTGAAGAGCTAGCGGAACAAAGGGTCTCGAAATCATGAACTAGAGCAGCAGGCATGGCTCCTAATGCCAGACACCTTTTCATGAGGGCAATATTCTCACTCACGATTTTATACTCAAAATGCTGGGAATTTACCTGGTCCCATTTCAGCCTTAGGCCCTTATTTGGGTTATGCTGAATGGGGGGTCATTTGACTTTCAGTTCCCTGTCCGCCTGTCTAGGTTAAGGGAGGCCTCTAAGGGATTATGGTCACTGGCGCAATTTGGCAAGATTTTTAAATCCCGGGCGAGACTACAATAGCTGCTGGATAGAAACACAAAATCAATTGTGCTCTCATGTCCTCCTCCCACGAAAGACTGGGATCAGACACCAGTTATGTTGTATGTTTCTGTTTGTGTGGGATATGCACTGTGTTTGATGAGACTTTGCGTATGTGTAGAGTGATATTAGGTGTAAAAGGAGTCAGGATTGTTCTTACAAACAGTGTATATATTAGAAACATTTTTGTGTCTCGCCTAGGAAGCGCTTGTGCTGTCTCTTTGAGACCTGCTGTATTCAGGATATGGGCATGAAGCTCTGCCCACTTTCCGACCATATTTTTAATTGGCTCCTGTAGCTGTCCTTTGTAAATGGTGGCTTTTCATTGGTCAACACAAACTGTGGGATCGGTACCAGACTGATTACAAACACCCCCACCGGATATGTTCACCTGTATACCAGCTAGCTCACAGTGCCACTATGAACTCCTCTTACCAAGGAGCGAATAGTTTCTGGCAACTATCGAACATGACAATCCTGACCCCTCAGGGATCGTGGAAACAGTACAGTACTTTTCGCTCAGTCACTCGTGCTCACTTTGTCTCAGAGAAATACACAGAATAAACGATGGGGACGTTTTCAATAAGCATTTATTGAACCAGCGTCATTCTAGTGTAAAATACGCGTGCTGCAACAATCATATGACAGAAACAGATGTATACTGGTATAAGCACCAACAGAGTAAATAGATGGTAGAATTCTACCATAATACGAAAACAATGGATATATGCTGGCATATAAACACATAACAGTAATAATGCGTACTCTTTCGATGCCAACCCTAACTAGATGTACCTAAGTGTACCCAGCATGTATGTAGGTGTATAGCCAAGAATCCCCCTAGGAAAGAGCCAACCCCATTACCTGATGTGAGAGAGCGAAGGACCCCGTCTAGGTCTCGGGATGGACACCCGCAAGGGATGCCAGACCACTGCGTGCTGGAGTGTCTGCGTGCAGGAACCTCAGCATCTTGTGTCAGCTTGTCAGCATGGAAGTCCTTCTCCTCTGCCTGCCCCAGCAAAGATATGGTGCTTATATACCCAAAAGATACCCTCAGGGGTTCTACTTTGCTGTGTCATGTCGGCCGAGGATGACGATGGTGATGAACCTTATACACAGTTATTATGCAGAAGATGGTAGTCCTGCTGTGATTCTGAGAATCCTCATGCATAATAACTTAGGCTAGTTTTCAGGGAAAACCACACAACATTTTATGCAGCACCTAACTAGGTAAAAGGTCAGTACCAAAACCGATATGTAGTACAATGGCAGGGTAAATGTAGGTAAAAGGTTAGGAGACTACCAAAGCCTATATTGGGGTACATTGCGATTGATCACAGGCTTATTAGTCCCTCCTTAGTACCGCCTTTTCTCTTGTAACCTCCCATAAGGACACCTCCCTGTTACACGTGTTGTTACTCGCTACGTTTTAATTACAGCCTCCGGGCACTATTTTCTTAAATGGCTTTCTTCTGCCTGCCGTTGCAGGCAGGACATGATCTCCCGTGCTCAGGCAACCCGTCCAGGTGTCTTACTGCATTGTGACTTCCCCCTTAGTGTGCTGCTCAGTAACAGTGAACTTTGCAAACATTATTTTATTCATTCTTATCAGCGCACAATGCCGCGCTTTCACTTTTGTAGTGGCGGCCATGTCTTCCTTTCGTGCACTGCATTTGATATTAAAATGTCGGCTTTGCTTTTGCTTTCTTCTGCGCGGCTCGCCAAAAGCAACTTTTCTCACAGCACCATTAAGCACACAGTCCCTCCCCATGTGCTCAGTGCGCTACGGGAGAAATTAGGGATGCATAGAGACCTTCTGCTATGGGTGGCCCCAGGACTCCAGGTCCCTCGAGCCAGTCTTCTACACCGACCTGGTGGTGAGCAGTCTGCAGAACCGGAGGAAGAAGGAAACGGTAGTGGACACTTTATTCTCACAATACCTCCAACTTCCCGAGGAAAGCCCCAGCGCCACAAAAAAAGAAAAGACAGATCCTGTTCAGGCACAGATTTCCCCAACCTTGCTGAAGCTTTACCAAGAACAATGGGTAACATCTCTTTGCAGGATATTTAAATGCTAAACCCAAGGGGTGGTGGTGCACTTGTTGTATTACGCTTTTTAATTACGTTTTTTTACGCTTTTAATTAAAAAGAGGAAAGCCTTTGTTTTAGCATTCTCTCTCTGAACTTCAAGATAAGGATTTTCTGAATCATCTTTCCTGCAGCCGAGGCTCTCGTCCTAGTTAGGCAGAACTCGCCAGCTCTAGAGAGCGCCCTGCCCAGGCATCCGGTCATTCCATTTAGGGACCAGCATGAAGTGAGCACGTAGTCCTCTGAGGTCCCCTTAAACGCAGTGTTTTTCTGGTTTTTGGGACTGTTTTCCCATTCCTTAAAATCTTTTTAGAAGTAAGTCTGCTGGTCAGTGGTCGAAGTGGGGGAAAAAAAGTAGGGGAACTGTGGGCGCAGAATCAGAGGGCGGGAACAACCTGAGGATTGGGCCAGTGTGCGGAGTCAGAGGTGTGGCCAGAAAGAGCAAAACATCCCAATTTTTAGTATTTGTTTGGCATTTCACTGACCAGTTACAGCCTATTACGTTATTTAATTCAACCATTGGATACACATGTTTATTTAAGGTTTAATATGAGTTAATGATATTAAAATACATTCACAAAGTGTGATATGTTTCCAATCACAGAATGTCCCAAATGTGCTTAAAAGTGGAATCATAAGCCATTTGTCTCTGAGCCATGCAGATTCTGTCATCAGCTCTTCTCCTCCCTTTTTCCACAAGAGCAGTTCAAACATTAATGGCAAAATATCCTAGTTTGCAAATGTTTTCCACATAATGATGGCTCTGCCATATTTGCCACATAATACATAATCCGCTGCATAATTTCACGATTTTAACTAAAAAATTTTGCTGGCGGAGCTTGCAAAGTTTTGCCACTCAGCTGCTCCACTTGGAGCGCGGAGTTCAGCAAACACTTCGTTCATCATCCGCCGCGTGCACCACCCTGGCGCCGATATTCTACTCCTAATATGGCTCCTATGGCTAGTACATTCAGGTAATGCACTCTAGTAGTGCTGATGTGCTTCTGTGGGACACAAGACGGAAACCTTCACAGCCAATAGCGAGGCGTGCACGCTGCGCAGCAAGTTGGACTTCTCCGTCCTTTGCACAGTTTGACTGAGGTGGCGTGTTTGAGGCAAAATTAAATCACAGTAAGGCCGCACAACATGCTCAGATGAAGGGGCTGCATCGGTTCCGCTTGCCTGTAAAGGCCTGCAACTGATGCCCATATGTATTGTTTGTGTATTTATGACCGCCATAAGAGGTATCCAGCATCATGCCCGGCTCGACCACTGCCCACCACAGACACAAGAGGTTAAAGAAGATCGACGCGAGGCTTGCTCCCCCTGGATTCTTCACCATCAACTAGGAAGACGAGCAGCAGAAGAACGGGAATTCCACAAGGCTGAAAGGTAAGGGATGTAACGGGCTGCACCGGGCTGAATGTTCCAGTGCAGACCATGCACCGCGTGGACGGAGACAGCGGCCGACATCACAATTGCTTCCTTTGAGCCCACTCTTGTAACCTTGTGTTCATGCATGGTGATGGAAGCTCACGATATCTGGGGGCAAAGGAGGCGGGGTAGCAGGTCCGCATCGCAATCCTGCAAATAATGTTGCTACAGTTCCACACTGAAGACGGCGCCATGGTGCTTTTATCGAGCATCATGGGCGGCCCATAATAAACATCAAGTGCAGCTTGTGGCGGCTGCAGGGCGTGCTGCGGAGTGCCGAGTCGGGCTGAAAGGGACCATGCATTATTGAGTGGTGGTGCGGGGGGCTCCTTTTTATGCTGTTGGTTGGTAGGCTGTGCCGGAAGAACTCCACGGAATCACGCAGAGTTTTCCTTCAACTCCGTGAAATTCCACAAAGTTGAACTCCGCGCGCTCCGCCCACTCCTGCTAATGGGGCAAAATCTTTGTAGAGACAGTATGTGTAAGAATGTCAAAATAATAAAGTATCAGAAAATGTACAGCATTATGCTGCAGCCTATTTTTTTTCTGCATAATTTAGTCAACACTGCGACATACTGCTGTCCTCCATTGCTGCATAATTCCTGTGGCCCCAAAGCAGGCAGCACATGGTATAAGTGATTGTGCATGAAGCAGAGAGACCGTGAAGTTTGCAAACTTAGTTTGGTATGCATGCAAATCCTGCATTGCCGGTCCCTGGTGAGTTGCACTACCACTGCTGAAACCAGGCCAATGGAGGTACCAATGGGTGAGGCGGACTGGCCTCAAGGGTACTGTAACCTCAGTGACACAGTCACTGTTGCTCTAGGGTGTGCTGCTTCGTAGGCCTGCCCGCAAGACTGGAGGTGAACTTTAGTATGGATTGTGGTGAACAGGCCTTCAAGGTTAACCCACACTTTCCACCACTAGGGTCTACTTGCTGGTACTAAGACACCAGGGCTTCTAAGGTCTAGCAGGGCCTTCTAAGGTCTAGCATGGAAGTGTGCTCGCTCAGGAGAGTGGTCTGGTGGACTGGCCATGAAGGTTGAACCTGGTTCCCCAGTTACAAATTCGGCAGCTCTGGCCATAGTGCCACATCCTCTCCCCCACTGAACACCACTCTGCCCTTCTAAGAGAAACTCGCACTGCCTTCAGGTACAACCCAATTATGCCCCGTTATGAATAACTGAATGCAACTCAATTCAAATTATGCACTTGACAAGTGTAATATGCTGTCTGAAAAAAGAAGTAACAACATCCTGGAAAAATCAAACTCTCACAGGGAATGCAAAATTAAGTAAAGCATGTGAAATGTAAGCAGGAACAACATGGTTACCATAACGCTTTTACACTCATTATTCAGAAATCAATGAGTGTTTTTGCCTGAAAAGTTAAGGACATGACTCGGGGCCTGGAAGGGACCTGTTTCAATTTTCATTGCTTATAACCTTTCAGAACATAAGAATTATGATTTAAAAAGACCACATCCCTGAACACAGAGTACATATTTTATAAACTAAAATAAGGAAAACAGCTGCTAAGGATAACATTAAACGTGCTCGACTCCGCGCATCAGCCAGGTTTTGTAGTACCTCCAGGAATGGTGCACTTCCCCACCAAATGGAAAACAATGTTGTTCAAAGAAAGACGAGAAAACCAAAGGAGCGCTTCACTGGCAACCTCTGTCAAGTGGCGCTAATGTGTTTGAGTGTGAATAAAACCAATATGGTCATTTTGCAACCACTCTGTCTTGCTTTATTAAGTTATTTTTCATATTTTGAACCTCTTGTTCTCTCCGTCCCGAAGCTTCACTTTGGGAAAGAAAATGTCAGAAAAAGAGGACATTTCCAGGAAAAGTGTTACTTTCTTTTTTTGGATCAATTTCAAGGGGGAACGGGTTAAGGAAAGGAGAAGAAAGAGAGGGTAAGAGCCGTTTCTTGAAATCACGTTTTTTAGGTCTCGCATAGGCAGTGCTTCGCTGTTTATTCGAGACATGCTGTATCTAGGCTATGGGCTTTAAAAAAACGCCCATCCTTTTCATTGGTTTCTGCGGCTGTCCTTTAAAAAAGATGGCATTTCATTGGTGAATACACTTAGTAGTCCCTCCTTTTGGAATTTTGTATCCTCCCATGAGGACTTGCCCTCTTACGTGTGTTTTTACGGTTCAGGTTAGTTATACTTAGAACAATTTTTTTAGTTGGGCAGCGCCATTTCTCCCATTAAGTGTTCTGTTTACTTGAGCAATGAAACTTCCGTGACTTCATTTGCTTGCGGTACTTCGCTGTCGCTTCATTTGCTTGCCGTCTGTCCCTTTATCTCCCATCCCTCCCCTTCACCTCTCCCACAGACTGCTCCAAGTCCCCACCACCCCTCCGAGGCCACTGCTGTTTTGCTCAGGACACTGATTGGCCACCCGAGCTTTGAATTCTTATGTTATTTTACATTTCATTTGACATTTCTAGCTTTTATTTATATAGCGCACCTATCCATGCCTCAGGGGAAATGAAACAATCAGGCTGACACCAGAATCGAACCGGGATCCCCAGCTCCCCAGTCAGCAGCTCTCACCGCTGCGCCATATCCTTTTCTTGACCACGTTACAGGGTGCAGTATCACATGTGGCCAAAAGTGCTCCCACCGGACACCTAGTGACAGCCTGTGGAACTGCACGCTCACAACACTGCTTGTTGATTCTGCCAGGAGCCAGAAATTTAAAAGTGCATTTTGATTTGATTCTCTCATATCAGGTTCTGATATCTGGAAGCCATCGGCACTTCAAAAAGGCTTTGTAACACCATTGTCAGACCTTCTCATGGCACTGCGGAGGTGGCCCCTTTAAGCATTTAAGCACATGAGCTTTTAGAGCGTCTCACGAACCCGGCACCCTAAGAGCTACATCAGGCTTGGGCCACAACCCCTTCCATCAGCGCCTCCGAGATCTCAGGGTTTGTGCCAGCAGATCGCAGGTCTCAGCCTGCCCCCCAGCGTGCGCCACAAGGCAGAATGCAGAATCCATGGCGCCACTTTTGGCCATAGAACTTCGGGGATTCATTCTGAGGGCCAGTGTCTGCAGCCTACATCTCACGAGTAAGCCTGTGCGGTGAACTCTGCTCTGCTCGCGGAGTTTTCCGCACTCCGCGTTGCGCGGATCTTGCAGAGTTCCGAAAAACTCCGCTCCGCGGAGTAAAGTTTTTTTCTGCGTTCGTCAACATCAAGTTTGCGAGCGAGGAAAATCCACCTACCGGTGAGATTTTTCCTCATTCGCGCTCGTCTACATCAAGATCCCTTCCAAAACATGCTGATGAAATTTGGCTTTCCTTGGAAGTGCATACGTGGGATCTAATGTTCCTCACCGAAACCTGGATTAGAGATAGCCAGGCGGCATGGTTTGTGGAAGGTTAGGATTTGAGCTATCGGGTGATTGGGGTTAACAGGGCTGGAAACAAAATCGGGGGTGGGGTGGCAGTGATCCTTCGAGTTGGCTGGGAAATCTCTTACAGAAAGATCACTAACATAGGGCCTCTGGAAGCCATGTTCTTTTCTGATAAAATTGCTTCAGACCTCTCAATGGCCGGCATCTTAGTGGATAGCCCCCACCCACCCCAACTCCCCGCCTCTCATCTGCTAGAACTCTGATATTGCAGCTGATCTTTCGCTCAAGCACACCTGGCTCACGATCCTAGGCGACTTCAACATCCATATGGAGAACAACAACTGCACCAAAGCCAGTCAACTGGCTGAAACATTCAATGGCCTTAAACTCACACAGCTAGTTAACGGCCCGACGCACATAGCAGGCCATACGCTGACCTTATTTTTACGAACAACCCCAATTTAAAAACTGCGCTCCTTTTACCGCTCACCTGGTCTGACCATTTTCTCATACCTTTTACTCTGGAACTCAACCACCCTATCTCCAGACCACACCAACCCCTAGAGAAAAAGAGAATGTGGTGCAACGTCACCAGTAAAAGCATGACACCCGCAACTACATCTCTCCAGCTGTCAGGAAATCCTGACGTAGACGCAGTAAGCTTTAACAGTTGGATGTCCAAAGCCTTAGACAGTGTTGCCCCGTTCAGATCGATCACCTCCTCCAGGCAGAGACCCGCAGCCCCCTGGTTCTCCTCAGAACTTTGCACTGGGAAAAGTCACTGTAAAAAAATGGAGCGCGCCTAGAGACATTCCTATGACCCCACTGCCAAACTGGCATACAGGAAAGCTCTAAAAAACTTTCACAAACTTAAGTGAAACACCATGAGGGACTACTTCTCCAATCAGATCAGCTCTGCTGGCAACTCAGCAAAAACTCTTTAAATTTGTCCAAGGCTTTGTAAAGCCTGCTGCCACTGCCAGTACGGTTTTCCCCACTGCTTCCCTCTGTACTGGTCTGTCTGACTTTTTTCAAGACAAAATTCAAGCTATTTACAGCACCTTTACTTCCCCTCAGACTACTATCGTGCGCACCACCTTGACCGATAATAATGACATGCTAACCAAATTCCACCCGCTTTCTCTTGTTGATTCATTGCAAAAATTACTTTCCTGTAAATCTGGGTCACCGGGCGATCCCTGCCCGGATCAATTTTTAAACTTTTGGCACCTTGTATCAACGCCCCGTTAAATCAAATCTGGAACTCGTCTCTGAGCTCAGGAATTTTCCCTGCAGTGTGGAAACAAGCCTATCTCTTGCCAATGCTTAAAAAACCGGATGCCGACCCGGCTGAATTAAAAAACTTCGGACCCATCTCCCTGCTCTGGCTAAAATCCTTGAACAAATAGTTCATGAGCAACTGTTGAGTCATTTAGAATCTAGGAATCTTTTCCACGACTCTCAATTCGGCTTTAGATTTGGCTACAGCACGGAGACCGCCCTCCTCAAAGTATTCGAGAGTGTACGCGAGAAGGTCGACCAGGGCAAAGCAGTCATGCTTATGCTGCTCGACCTGTCCGCTGCCTTTGATACGGTTGCCCACCCCACTCTCATTGACAGACTAAGAGACCTGAGTATTCAGGGTACGGCCCTGTCCTGGATTCGATCTTTTCTGGCAAACCGGTCACAACAATTCTTTCTCCGCCCTTTCATCTCGGCCAAGAAACCCTGCTATGCGGGGTTCCCCAGGGTTCCGCACTGAGTCCCCTCCTTTTCAACGCCTACCTCTCACCTCTGGCAGCTCTTGTTGAATCCCACGGGGTGAGGGTGGTCTCCTATGCGGACGACACCCAACTGGTGTTCTCCTTCGAGGATCAGTCAGACAATGCTTTCACTAATTTCAGAAGCTGCCTGAGTAACATCTCGGCTTGGATGACACTGAACTGCTTCAAGCTTAACTCTGATAAAACCGAGGTGCTCTTTTTTAATCAGAAGTCCCCCCCCCCCCCCTAGCATTATGGTGGCCTCAGGAGATGAACCCTCCCCCGGTACCGGTTGACTCTGCAAGAAACCTGGGGTTCAGATTTGATAATGAACCCTCCCGTAAAGCCCAAATCAGGCAAGTCTCCTCCTCCTGCTTTTGGAAGCTACGCATTATGCGGAAATTCCTCCACTTTCTTCCACTGGAATGTCGGAGAACTGTAGTCCATGCACTTATTACATCTCACCTGGACTACGCCAACAGTCTCTACCTGGGTCTCCCCACCTACCTGACCCGCAGACTGCAGATGGTCCAGAACTCTGGCCAGAATGATCTGCAAGATACCCTTTCGCCACTCGATCTCCCCCCACTTGAAGAACTGCACTGGCTACCTGTGATCAGTCGCATTGAATTCAAGGCCCTGACTCTGGCATTCAGATCAACCAGGGGACTGGGCCCAGTTTATTTGAGAAACAGAGTCCAACATTACCATCACGTCCGCACCCTGAGATCCAACCATCTATGTCTCCTAGTCGCTCCTCGCTTTCGCAAGGCAAGGACAGGCGGCAGAGCTTTCGCGGTCAGGACCGCTAAACTCTGGAACGCCCTGCCACACTCCATCCGCGTATCGGAGACAGAGCTTACTTTCCGGCGTACCCTCAAAACCTGACTTTTCAACTACATCTAGTGTCTAGCTTCTTTCCTTTCCCTTCTATTCAGTCGACTGCCTCAGCACCGGGACACCTCCGTTGGGGGTAGCTGTGTGCCATACAAACTCCAAGTAATATTCAGGATATGGGCATAAAGCTCCACCCACTTTCCGCCCATCTTTTTAATTGGCTCCTGTCCCTGTCCTTTTGTAAATGGTGGCTTTTCATTGGTCAATAGGCTTAGTAGTCCCTCCTTAGTACCGCCTTGTCTCTTCTTGTAACCTCCCATGACGACACCCCCCGTTACATGTGTTGTTACTCTCTAGGTTTTAATTACAGCCTCCGAGCACTATTTTCTTAAAGGGCTTCAGGCAGGACACCGGTTTGGTCCTAGGCAAGGCTGGCAGTGGTTGCTCTAATCACTAGCACATCTCACATTTATATGAGACCTTCTATAAATTTCCCTTGATCAGCTCCACACACAATACAACCTAATCCGGAATTCATTTAATAATTCTTTTGTCACATTTCAAAGCTACTATTTGTAAATATGGACATAGCTATTTGAATGTACTCGTGGTACTGTCTTGCATGCAATGAATTATGGGTAAGGTGGATTTACCATATCTTCAGCGCACCCTGCAAGATGGCTAGGTAAAAAACATTGGCATTTATAATGGCAATAACGCCAACTCCAACAATCGCGAGACTGATTGCCTTTCTTGCATTTGTTAAAGTTAGAGCTGTTGGCGTTGAAAATGACAATGATTTTACTTTTGCTTTTCATACCGTTGGCGATAGTGCTGCGCAAATATAATGACTCCACTGCAAATAAAAAATAAAAGTAAAAAACATTCTTATTTTCAAGCCAACAGCTCTAACTTTAACAAATGCGAGACCAAATCCTTGTTTGAATTTAGGTCCATTATTTTTTCTTTTTGTTTACGTGTTTTCTGGTGTTCTAATACAGACATTAAACAGAATGAAGGTGTGAAGAGCAAGTCCACAATTGCTTGTAAGCGAACGGGCTTTAAAAGGAGATATTGTAAACAAACAAGAGTTACCACAGAAACGCATATATCTCCCACACCCCAGAAAATAGCTTTCACATTCTGTCTCTGTTTCTGGCAGGCTGTGCAGTAGTTGTGACTTTCACACGAAACCCTTTGTGGGTTTCCAAGCAGTAAGTAAATGGGCGAGTTATGTGGGTGCACAGTGTGGGGTGCCTCGAAACCTTTCCGACCAGTCAGTCCATCCCGTACAGCCACAAATAGATTTCACAATTATTCATTTTTTAGGTCTTGCCTAGCGTTGCAGCGCATGCGCTGCTCGCTTTTGCGAGGCATGCAGTTTATACTATAGCGTAAAAACTTTCTGGAAGCTCCTCCCACTCTCCACCCATCTTTTTGATTGGCTTACATCCTAAATGCTGCCTTATGATTGGTTTTAGGCTTGTTAGTCCCTCCTCCTGATGGCCATGTTGTCATTTGTATCCTTCCCTGGCTATTGGCCCCTTTACTCCAACACTATTTTTTGCCCTGTGTCCACCCCCCTCCACCCCCTCCCACAGTTCGTGACTTTTCGCCCCACTCTCACCCCCCACTCCCATTCGTGCCTTCTTAAATGCCCGCACTCCCATTTCTAATGCAACACGTCTCGTGTAAATGCGAGTCGTATTGCATTACAAATGCTTGTTTTTAAAGTAGTGCGCAGTCATTTACAGGCAGGCCAGACGAAGCCGTAGTGTACCGGAAGTGACATCCCTGGGGTGCACCGGAAAAGAACCCTCGGTTGCTCCGGAAATCTTGTTTTACGTGGAGCCTGAGCCACCTTGCTAGCGCTGCTCTGTTTAGTTTCTTGTTCCCACCCTCCTCCCATTGTCCGTGTTCCTTTTGTTCCCGCCCCCTCCCGATGTCCGCTTTCCTTTGCCTCCGAAGGAGCACGTGAAGACGGTCCGCCTCACTCTGCAGAATGGCCCCGCTGGAGACCGAGGTGACCTCCTCAAGCAGAAGGTATGACCCATGCGCGAGGTGGAATGCTGGAAAGGGGTTCGGATGCGCCCCGACTCCAGGACCGGAGCAGGGTCCGGCATATTAGCAGGCCCGGCGGGAATGGAGACTGCTGCTATTCCTTGTTTTGTTAGCACGCAGTTTGTTGATGAATTTCTGTTGTAAAACTGATCACAATAACAACACAGATGATTTGTATAGAGCACTTACAGGCTCTCACTAAACATGATGTTTATGTGAGACAGTTAGCTCAGGATACCGTTTTTTGTTTCATGACCTGCAGGGGCAGCGACCACCCCGGCTTCGTAAACACTTGTCTTCTAGGCGGTATCTATGAGAATCTTCCTGGGAGGGCAAGAAGTGGGGAGCGTAGCTGGGGGATTTATTAGGCGCTTTACGCCCCTCATCACACATGCAGTATTTCATACTAGCAGGTCAAGTGTCCGCTCTTTGGTATTCCCGGGCACACCTGGGCAGGGCAGGCACACACTAGCGGGCTCTACATCTCATTGTACAGACCTAATACTTGAGGTGTCCCGCCTTTTATCACACGACCATTCCAACCAACTCGCCATATGTTTATGCCTTAACTTGTTTCCCTCCATAATGTGGAAACGGGTAACGCACATCCTGCACTACCACACGCACTTTCCTAAATGTGGAACCTTCCACCTGAAACACCTGCAGTGTACTGACAAACCAGCATATTTGACAGACCATTGTTAAATTGTAAGAGCCAAACGTACGCACATCCCAGCTGAGGATTCAGCGGCCACTGTTTAACGACGGGTTAACAGCACTGGTGCGAAAGGATCGGGAAAATCCCCGTCCAGCAAGGAAGAGCCGGAACTGTGTGTGTGTGGGGGCATTCTATCCGTCGGTTTAAACCCCAAGTGGAACCACTGGGATTGTGCACTTGCCCCAGCAGTTGGATAGCAGTGTATGAACAGACCGACAAGGCAGGTAAAGCCACATGGTACAAGTGCTGTGCACAAATACTGAGAAAATAACTTTTGGTGGAACCAAGGGGAAATTAAAGAGCATGTCTTTGTTTCCCTCCGTGGGTCATGTTTACTCAGTGGGATAGGTCTCCTGCTGTGGCTTTTGCAAAGGCCGCGGCGCGTGATTGGCGCGAGATAAATCTCAATTCATTAATCGTGAGGTCCGATAAGATTGTGGGGTGTTGCTGTGACAGGCAGCAGCTTGTTTTGCAGTGATGGGCACCAGGGGTCACCCTGTCAATGAGTGCACAGGAGGCCTCCTCCCTCAGACACAGCAGGAGCATTCACAGCCTGGCCGCAAGTTTTAAATTATTCCTCCCCCCCCCCCCTTTGACATGAGTAAACAAAATGGTCTTTCCGGGCTGCCAAATGTATGTAGCGCGGGACACCGCTTGGTCTGTCCCACCCCTTAAAAGTGCACATTTAAAGCAATATTTTTAATAGCAATTCTTCCAGGTATCCACGCTTAACAACAATGTATTTCCTATCAGCACCCTACCAATTGAATACTGCCCCTTTATGCATTAACACCATGTTCAAATTCTATTGGTTTAAGTTTCTGCTATGTAGATTGTGTACTCTGATGTCCCTTGATGCAACATGGGATTGAAAATGGAGAGAAAGGTGGAAAAAGTCAGAGGGTTTGTGGGGCAGTGGTTAAAACAAGCAACAACGCCAAATACAAACTCTTAAATCACTTCTTGGTACACCTGAGTTTGCATCCCCAGCACAACACTGGTCTCGCAAGGTAAGGCCTTCAGGCTATCACACCTGGGCCTAAACGCAAAAAGATCACGCAACTATGATTTGAACAGTTATCTTGTCACGCAATTCTGCCGTCAGATTTAATTCCATTTAACTTATTTATTATAAACCTTAGCTCATTTCCCGCTGAAAGGCAATATTTCTCTCCATGTGTTCCCATACCTGGTGTGTCACGCAGTTTGGTGCTTACTTTCCCTCCATGTTAAAAAACAGTAGATGTTTCAGCACCAAGGCTAATGTGCTGCATAGCTAAATACATATAAGGCCCCAAAGGCGAGACCGATTGCATTGCAAATGCTTGTTTTAATTTGAAGTGACAGTCAGTGCCTGGAGAGAGCACTGAACGTGTCCCCTGGGAGCCCTGTTGACGCAGTGCAAAGCCGACACATGATCTTTAATGTCACCAAAACCCAAACAAACACATTTCACATTCTTGGCCATGTTTGTCCTGTCACACTACTTAAAGCTGAGGAAAGGATTCACTCTCAATGGCACCTTCATATTTTGAATTCACTTGTTACATACATGCCGGCGTCTGTGTGTTTCCCTTTGCTTGTTTTTATTTTCTTCACGGGACAGCTCTTCTATTGTGCCAAGTGGTTCCACTGGGGTGAACATGTTGGTTTTTTTTACAAATACACAGGTTCTGTTTAAAACCTAATAGGTCAGATTGAACTGTGTTGTATGTTGGTATTGTTGTAGGCATAGTAATGTCGCATCTTTAGCTGTGAACCACTTCTGTTTTGCTGCTCGTTGTTTTTCTTCCACAGGTTTTGCACTCCTGTTTCAGTGGCATTGGTGGCTAGTGCTCGTTTACGTGTATGTGTGTTTGTTTGCTTGCAGTGGAGTGATCACACAAGGGTAAAAGATATTTACAACACCAATAGCTCTAACTCAAAACAAATGTGAGACCTATTGCATTTCTAATGCTTGTTATGAATGCGCAGCTGTTGGTAAGGCATTCCTTATGGTTTTCTTTCCGATGCAGATATGTGTTTGCGAAAAAGAGAGGGATTCTGTGAAGACCTAGAGTTAAAGCGCGGCGAGAGCAGCAGTGACAGCTCAGGTGAGATCCTATGGAGGGGACCCAGGGCTGGAGCAGCATTACAAGGTCTGGGGTCTGTCAGTCCTCCATCCCCCTCTGGAGACTTCAGTCCTCCTGGTGTTTGCGTTTGAAGAGGTCATGTGCCACCCCCTCTGGAGACTTCAGAGCCATCCTGGTGTTTGCGTTAGAAGAGAGAGTGTGCCACCCCCTCTGGAGACTTCAGAGCAATCCTGGGGTTTGCGTTTGAAGAGAGAGTGTGCCACCCCCCTCTGGAGACTTCAGAGCCCTCCTGGTGTTTGCGTTAGAAGAGAGAGTGTGCCACCCCCCTCTGGAAACTTCAGAGCCCTCCTGGTGTTTGAAGAGAGTGTGTGCCACCCACCTCTGGAGACTTCAGAGCCATCCTGGTGTTTGAAGAGAGAGTGTGCCACCCCCCTCTGGAGACTTCAGAGCCATCCTGGTGTTTGCGTTTGAAGAGAGTGTGTGCCACCCCCCCTCTGGAGACTTCAGAGCCATCCTGGTGTTTGCGTTTGAAGAGAGTGTGTGCCAACCCCCTCTGGAGACTTCAGAGCCATCCTGGTGTTTGAAGAGAGAGTGTGCCACCCCCCCTCTGGAGACTTCAGAGCCCTCCTGGTGTTTGCGTTAGAAGAGAGTGTGTGCCACCCCCCTCTGGAGACGTCAGAGCCATCCTGGTGTTTGAAGAGAGAGTGTGCCACCCCCCTCTGGAGACTTCAGAGCCATCCTGGTGTTTGCGTTTGAAGAGAGAGTGTGCCACCCCCCCTCTGGAGACTTCAGAGCCATCCTGGTGTTTGAAGAGAGAGTGTGCGACCCCCCCCTCTGGAGACTTTAGAGCCCTCCTGGTGTTTCCGTTAGAAGAGAGAGTGTGCGACCCCCCTCTGGAGACTTCAGAGCCCTCCTGGTGTTTGCGTTAGAAGAGAGTGTGTGCCACCCCCCTCTGGAGACGTCAGAGCCATCCTGGTGTTTGAAGAGAGAGTGTGCCACCCCCCTCTGGAGACTTCAGAGCCCTCCTGGTGTTTGCGTTAGAAGAGAGTGTGCGCCACCCCCCCTCTAGAGACTTCAGAGCCCTCCTGGTGTTTGAAGAGAGAGTGTGCCCACCCCCCTCTGGAGACTTCAGAGCCATCCTGGTGTTTGCGTTTGAAGAGAGAGTGTGCCACCCCCTCTGGGGACTTCAGAGCCCTCCTTGTGTTTGCGTTTGAAGAGAGTGTGTGCCACCCCCCTCTGGAGACTTCAGAGCCATCCTGGTGTTTGAAGAGAGAGTGTGCCACCCCCCTCTGGAGACTTCAGAGCCATCCTGGTGTTTGAAGAGAGAGTGTGCACCCCCCTCTGGAGACTTCAGAGCCATCCTGGTGTTTGCGTTTGAAGAGAGAGTGTTCAGAAGAGGTACACGTCTGATGTGAGCTGCTGACTGCCTCTGGCCCCCCCTGCATTGCTGCTCAGTAACTAACAGACACCCCTTCTCTGCTCCTAAACTTGGCTCTTCTCTCAGTTCTTTGGTCCCTACCTTTGCTTCAGGTCGCATCCTTTAGACTTGAATTATCTGTTGGTTGTGGTGTCTGTGTGTTGTTTTAGTCTTTGCCCATGTAGTGCTTCTCTGCGCAGTTAATGCTGGAGAAGAGATGTCCTTCATCTCAGTGCTTTCTTCTAAAGGCTGTTGATTGACAGGTGCACAGTGACTGCATCCCTCAGACTGACAGCTACTTGTACATACCCTGTGCACTAGTGTAAGGGGATGACAGACCTCGAAGCTGCCAGGCTCTTACAATGCTGCACAAGATCTGTCCACAGCCTCGGAAGGCACCAGCTTCAGATGGGTAGAGATTGGTAGAGGAGAACCTTCTGTGGTCCCTGTGTGCCCCCCTCTAACCTATCCTGTAGAAGTGAGTCCTTCTCCTGCTTTACACCCCACAGCCCCTGTGCGCCTCACCCTCTGTCCTGTAGAAGTGAATCCTACTCCTGCTTTACATCTCACAGCCCCTGTGTGCCTCACCCTCCGTCCTGTAAAAGTGAGTCCTACTCCTGCTTTACACCCCACAGCCCCTGTGCGCCTCACCCTCTGTCCTGTAGAAGTGAGTCCTACTCCTGCTTTACACCCCACAGCCCCTGTGCGCCTCACCCTCTGTCCTGTAGAAGTGAGTCCTACTCCTGCTTTACACCCCACAGCCCCTGTGCGCCTCACCCTCTGTCCTGTAGAAGTGAGTCCTACTCGTGCTTTACACCCCACAGCCCCTGTGCGCCTCACCCTCTGTCCTGTAGAACTGAGTCCTACTCCTGTTTTACATTTCACAGCCCCTGTGCGCCTCACCCTCTGTCCTGTAGAAGTGAGTCCTACTCGTGCTTTACATCTCACAGCCCGTGTGCTCCTCACCCTATGTCCTGTAGAAGTGAGTCCTACTCCTGCTTTGCATCTCACAGCCCCTGTGCGCCTCACCCTTTGTCCTGTAGAAGTGAGTCCTACTCCTGTTTTACATCTCACAGCCCCTGTGCGCCTCACCCTCTGTCCTGTAGAAGTGAGTCTTACTCCTGTTTTACACCCCACAGCCCCTGTGTGCCTCACCCTCTATCCTGTAAACGTGAGTCCTACTCGGTGCTTTACACCCCACAGCCCCTGTGCACCTCACCCTCTGTCCTGTAGAAGTGAGTCCTACTCCTGCTTTATATCTCACAGCCCCTGTGCGCCTCACCCTCTGTCCTGTAGAAGTGAGTCCTACTCCTGCTTTACATCTCACACCCCTGTGCGCCTCACGCTATGTCCTGTAGAAGTGAGTCCTACTCCTGCTTTACATCTCACAGCCCCTGTGCGCCTCACCCTATGTCCTGTAGAAGTGAGTCCTACTCCTGCTTTACATCTCACACCCCTGTGCACCTCACCCTCTGTCCTGTAGAAGTGAGTCCTACTCCTGCTTTACAGCTCACAGTCCCTGTGCACCTCACCCTCTGTCCTATCCTGTAGAAGTGAGTCCTACTCCTGCTTTACACCCCACAGCCCCTGTGTGCCTCACCCTCTATCCTATCCTGTAGAAGTGAGTCCTACTCCTGCTGTACACCCCACAGCCCCTGTGCGCCTCTCCCTCTATCCTATCCTGTAGGAGTGAGCCCTACTCCTGCTTTGCATCTCAGAGCCCCTGTGCGCCTCACCCTCTGTCCTGTAGAAGTGAGTCCTACTCCTGCTTTACATGTCACAGCCCCTGTGTGTTGTCACCCTTTGTCCTGTAGAAGTGAGTCCTACTCCTGCTTTCCACCCCACAGCCCTTGTGCGCCTCACCCTCTGTCCTGTAGAAGTGAGTCCTACTCCTGCTTTACATGTCACAGCCCCTGTGTGTTGTCACCCTCTGTCCTGTAGAAAGGAGTCCTACTCGTGCTTTACACCCCACAGCCCCTGTGTGCCTCACCCTCTGTCCTATCCTGTAGGAGTGAGCCCTACTCCTGCTTTACACCCCAAAGCCCCTGTGCGCCTCACCCTCTATCCTATCCTGTAGAAGTGAGTCCTACTTCTGCTTTACACCCCACAGCCCCTGTGCGCCTCACCCTCTCTGTCCTGTAGAAGTGAGTCCTACTCGTGCTTTACACCCCACAGCCCCTGTGTGCCTCACCCTCCGTCCTGTAGAAGTGAGTCCTACTCCTGCTTTACACCTCACAGCCCCTGTGCGCCTCACCCTCTGTCCTGTAGAAGTGAGTCCTACTCCTGCTTTACACCTCACAGCCCCTGTGCGCCTCACCCTCTGTCCTGTAGAAGTGAGTCCTACTCGTGCTTTACACCCCACAGCCCCTGTGTGCCTCACCTTATGTCCTGTAGAAGTGAGTCCTACTCCTGCTTTAAATATCACACCCCTGTGCTCCTCACCCTATGTCCTGTAGAAGTGAGTCCTACTCCTGCTTTACTTCTCACAGCCCCTGTGCGCCTCACCCTATGTCCTGTAGAAGTGAGTCCTACTCCTGCTTTACACCTCACAGCCCCTGTGCGCCTCACCCTCTGTCCTATCCTGTAGAAGTGAGTCCTACTCCTGCTTTGCATCTCACAGCCCCTGTGCGCCTCACCCTCTATCCTATCCTGTAGAATTGAGTCCTACTCCTGCTTTGCATCCCACAGCCCCTGTGTGTTGTCACCCTTTGTCCGGTAGAAGTGAGTCCTACTCCTGCTTTACATCCCACAGCCCCTGTGCGCCTCAATCTGTCCTGTAGAAGTGAGTCTTACTCCTGCTTTACATCTCACAGCCCCTGTGCGCCTCAATCTGTCCTGTAGAAGTGAGTCCTACTCCTGCTTTACATGTCACAGCCCCTGTGTGTTGTCATCCTCTGTCCTGTAGAAGTGAGTCCTACTCCTGCTTACACCCCACAGCCCCTGTGCGCCTCACTCTATCCTGTAGAAGTGAGTCTTACTCCTGCTTTACATCTCACAGCCCCTGTGCGCCTCACTCAATGCCCTGTAGAAGTGAGTCCTCCTCCTGCTTTACATCCCACAGCCCCTGTGCGCCTCACTCTCTGTCCTGTAGAAGTGAGTCTTACTCCTGCTTTACATCTCACAGCCCCTGTGCGCCTCACTCAATGTCCTGTAGAAGTGAGTCCTCCTCCTGCTTTACATCCCACAGCCCCTGTGCGCCTCACTCTCTGTCCTGTAGAAGTGAGTCTTACTCCTGCTTTACATCTCACAGCCCCTGTGAGCCTTCACCCTCTATCCTGTAAAAGTGAGTCCTACTCCTGCTTTACATATCACAGCCCCTGTGTGTTGTCACCCTCTGTCCTGTAGAAGTGAGTCCTACTCCTGCTTACACCCCACAGCCCCTGTGTGCCTCACTCTGTCCTGTAGAAGTGAGTCTTACTCCTGCTTTACATCTCTAAGCCCCTGTGCGCCTCCCCCTCTATCCTATCCTGTAGGAGTGAGCCCTACTCCTGCTTTACACCCCACAGCCCCTGTGCGCCTCCCCCTCTATCCTATCCTGTAGGAGTGAGCCCTACTCCTGCTTTGCATCTCACAGCCCCTGTGCGCCTCACCCTCTGTCCTGTAGAACTGAGTCCTACTTGTGCTTTACACCCCACAGCCCCTGTGCGCCTCACCCTCTGTCCTGTAGATGTGAGTCCTACTCGTGCTTTACACCCCACAGCCCCATTGTGCCGTCACCCTCTATCCTGTAAAAGTGAGTCCTACTCCTGCTTTACACCCCACAGCCCCTGTGCGCCTCACCCTCTGTCCTGTAAAAGTGAGTCCTACTCCCGCTTTACATCTCGTAGTCTGTGTGCCGTCACCCTCCATCCTGTAAAAGTGAGTCCTACTCGTGCTTTACAGCCTACAGCCCCTGTGCGCCTCACCCTCTATCCTATCCTGTAGAAGTGAGTCTTACTCCTGCTTTGCATCTCACAGCCCCTGTGTGCCTTCACCCTCTATCCTATCCTGTAAAAGTGAGTCCTCCTCCTGCTTTACACCCGACAGCCCCTGTGTGCCTCACCCTCTGTCCTGTAGAAGTGAGTCCTACTCCCGCTTTACACCCCACAGCCGCTGTGCGCCTCACCCTCTATCCTATCCTGTAGAAGTGAGTCCTCCTCCTGCTTTACACCCCACAGCCCCTGTGTGCCTTCACCCTCTATCCTGTAGAAGTGAGTCCTCCTCCTGCTTTACATCTCCTGTGCGCCGTAACCCTCTGTCCTGTAAAAGTGAGTCTTACTCCTGCTGTACATGTTACAGCCCTTGTGTGCTGTAAACATCTATACTGTAAAAAGTGAGTCCTACTCCTTCTGCTTTACATCCCACAGCTCCTGTGTGCCATTACAGTCTATCCTGTAAAAGTGAGTCCTACTCCTGCCTTGCATCTCACAGCCCCTGTGCGCCTCACCCTCTATCCTGTAAATGTGAGCCCAACTACTGCTTTACATGTCGCAGCCCCTGTGCGCCTCACCCTATGTCCTGTAGAAGTGAGTCCTACTCCTGCTTTGCATCTCACAGCCCCTGTGCGCCTCACCCTCTATCCTGTAAACGTGAGCCCAACTCCTGCTTTACATGTTGCAGCTCCTGTGCGCCTCACCCTATTTCCTGTAGAAGTGAGTCCTACTCCTGCTTTGCATCTCACAGCCCCTGTGTGCCTCACTCTATGTCCTGTAGAAGTGAGTCCTACTCCTGCTTTACATTTCACAGCCCCTGTGCGCCTCACCCTCTGTCCTGTAGAAGTGAGTCCTACTTGTGCTTTACACCCTGCAGCCCCTGTGCGCCTCACCCTATGTCCTGTAGAAGTGAGTCCTACTCCTGCTTTACATTTCACAGCCCCTGTGCGCCTCACCCTCTGTCCTATCCTGTAGAAGTGAGTCCTGCTCCTGCTTTACACCCCACAGCCCCTGTGCGCCTCACCCTCTGTCCTGTAGAAGTGAGTCCTACTCGTGCTTTACACCCCACAGCCCCTGTGTGCATTCACCCTCTGTCCTATCCTGTAGAAGTGAGTCCTGCTCCTGCTTTACACCCCACAGCCCCATTGTGCCGTCACCCTCTATCCTGTAAAAGTGAGTCCTACTCCTGCTTTACACCCCACAGCCCCTGTGTGCCGTCACCCTCCATCCTGTAAAAGTGAGTCCTACTCCCGCTTTACATCTCGTAGTCTGTGTGCCGTCACCCTCCATCCTGTAAAAGTGAGTCCTACTCCTGTTTTACATCTCACAGCCCCTGTGCGCCTCACCCTCTGTCCTCTAAAAGTGAGTCCTACTCCTGCTTTACATCTCACACCCCTGTGCACCTCACCCTCTGTCCTGTAGAAGTGAGTCCTACTCCTGCTTTGCATCTCACAGCCCCTGTGCGCCTCACTCTATGTCCTGTAAAAGTGAGTCCTACTTGTGCTTTACACCCTACAGCCCCAGTGCGCCTCACCCTATGTCCTGTAGAAGTGAGTCCTACTCCTGTTTTTCATCTCACAGCCCCTGTGCGCCTCACCCTCTGTCCTGTAGAAGTGAGTCCTACTCCTGCTTTACACCCCACAGCCCCTGTGCGCCTCACCCTCTGTCCTGTAGAAGTGAGTCCTACTCCTGCTTTACATTTCACAGCCCCTGTGCGCCTCACCCTCTGTCCTCTAAAAGTGAGTCCTACTCCTGCTTTACATCTCACACTCCTGTGCGCCTCACCCTCTGTCCTGTAGAAGTGAGTCCTACTTGTGCTTTACACCCTACAGCCCCTGTGCGCCTCACCCTATGTCCTGTAGAAGTGAGTCCTACTCCTGCTTTACATTTCACAGCCCCCGTGCGCCTCACCCTCTGTCCTATCCTGTAGAAGTGAGTCCTACTCCTGTTTTACACCCCACAGCCCCGTGCGCCTCACCCTATGTCCTGTAGAAGTGAGTCCTACTCCTGCTTTACACCCCACAGCCCCAGTGTGCCGTCACCCTCTATACTGTAAAAGTGAGTCCTACTCCTGCTTTACACCCCACAGCCCCTGTGCGCCTAACCCTCTGTCCTGTAAAAGTGAGTCCTACTCCCGCTTTACATCTCGTAGTCTTTGTGCCGTCACCCTCCATCCTGTAAAAGTGAGTCCTACTCCCGCTTTACATCTCGTAGTCTGTGTGCCGTCACCCTCCATCCTGTAAAAGTGAGTCCTACTCCTGCTTTACATCTCACAGCACCTGTGTGCCTTCACCCTCTATCCTGTAAAACTGAGTCCTACTCCTGCTTTACATCTCATAGTAGGTGTGCGGTCACCCTCCATCCTGTAAAAGTGAGTCCTACTCCTGCTTTACATCTCATAGTAGGTGTGCGGTCACCCTCCATCCTGTAAAAGTGAGTTCTACTCCTGCTTTGCATCTCACTGCCCCTGTGCGCCTCACCCTCTATCCTGTAAACGTGAGCCCAACTCCTGCTTTACATGTCGCAGCCCCTGTGCGCCTCACCCTATGTCCTGTAGAAGTGAGTCCCACTCCTGCTTTACATTTCACAGCCCCTGTGCGCCTCACCCTCTGTC
This sequence comes from Calotriton arnoldi, assembly GCA_963921515.1. Lineage (NCBI taxonomy): Eukaryota > Metazoa > Chordata > Amphibia > Caudata > Salamandridae > Calotriton > Calotriton arnoldi. The sequence continues at coordinate 115,399 of CAWUFW010019282.1, read as the reverse complement.
CTGTAGAAGTGAGTCCTACTCCTGCTTTACATTTCACAGCCCCTGTGTGCCTCACCCTCTGTCCTATCCTGTAGAAGTGAGTCCTACTCCTGCTTTACACCCCACAGCCCCTGTGCGCCTCACCCTCTGTCCCATCCTGTAAAAGTGAGTCCTACTCCCGCTTTACATCTTGTAGTGTGTGTGCCGTCACCCTCCATCCTGTAAAAGTGAGTCATACTCCTGCTTTACATCTCATAGTCTGTGTGCTGTCACCCTCTATCCTGTAAAAGTGAGTCCTACTCCTGCTTTACAACCCACAGCCCTTATGCGCCTCACCCTCTGGCCTGTAAAAGTGAGTCCTACTCCTGCTTTACATCTCGTAGTCTGTGTGCCGTCACCCTACATCCTGTAAAAGTGAGTCCTACTCCTGTTTTACATCTCACAGCCCCTGTGCGCCTCACCCTCTGTTCTCTAAAAGTGAGTCCTACTCCTGCTTTACATCTCACACCCCTGTGTGCCTCACCCTCCGTCCTGTAAAAGTGAGTCCTAATCCTGCTTTACATGTCACAGCCCCTGTGCGCCTCACCCTATGTCCTGTAGAAGTGAGTCCTACTCGTGCTTTACACCCAACAGCCCCTGTGCGCCTCACCCTCTATCCTATCCTGTAGAAGTGAGTCCTACTCGTGCTTTACACCCCACAGCCCTTGTGCGCCTCACCCTCTGTCCTGTAGAAGTGAGTCCTACTCGTGCTTTACACCCTACAGCCCCTGTGCGCCTCACCCTCTATCCTATCCTGTAGAAGTGAGTCTTACTCCTGCTTTGCCTCTCACAGACCCTTTGCGCCTCACCCTCTGTCCTGTAGAAGTGAGTCTTACTCCTGATTTGTATCTCACAGCCCCTGTGTGCCTCCCCCTCTATCCTATCCTGTAGAAGTGAGTCCTCCTGCTGCTTTACACCCCACAGCCCCTGTGCGCCTCACCCTCTGTCCTGTAGAAGTGAGTCCTACTCCCGCTTTACACCCCACAGCCCCTGTGCGCCTCACCCTATGTCCTGTAGAAGTGAGTCCTACTCGTGCTTTACACCCTACAGCCCCTGTGCGCCTCACCCTCTATCCTATCCTGTACAAGTGAGTCCTCCTCCTGCTTTACACCCCACAGCCCCTGTGTGCCTTCACCCTTTATCCTGTAGAAGTGATTCCTCCTCTTTCTTTACATCTCACAGCCCCTGTGCGCCGTATCCCTCTGTCCTGTAAAAGTGAGTCTTACTCCTGCTGTACATGTTACAGCCCCTGTGTGCTGTAAACATCTATACTGTAAAAAGTGAGTGCTACTCCTGCTTTGCATCCCACAGCCCCGGTGCGCCTCACCCTATGTCCTGTAGTAGTGAGTCCTACTCCTGCTTTACATCTCACACCCCTGTGCGCCTCACCCTATGTCTTGTAGAAGTGAGCTCTACTCCTTCTTTACATCTCAGAGCCCCTGTGTGTTACCCTCCATCCAGTAAAAGTTTAACTTACTCCTCCTGTTTGAGACCTGCAGATCCTGTAAATACATAATATTACATGTGTCTTAGGCTTTACGTGGTGCATCCCTCAGATCTTACCGGCTCCTGATAGGGCCCATTGATAGATATGTGCATGGCTACAGCCTCGTGATAGGGCCCATTGATAAAGACGTGTACAGGGTGATGTCATACCTCAAGAACCTACCGCCTCCTGGTAGGGCCCATTGATAGACGTGTACAGGGCGATCTCATACCTCAGACCCTACTGCCTCCTGGTAGGGCCACTTGATAGACGTGAACATGGTGATCTCGTACCTCAGACCCTACTGCCTCCTGGTAGGGCCACTTGATAGACGTGCACAATGTGATCTCATACCTCAGACCCTACCGCCCCCTGGTAGGGCCTATTGCTAGACATGTATAGGGCGATCTCATACCTCAGACCCCACTACCTCCTGATAGGGCCCATTGATAGATGTGTACTGGGCGATCTCATACCTCAGACCCTACGGCCTCCTGATAGGGCCCATTGATAGATGTGTACGGGGCGAGCTCATACCTCAGACCCTACGGCCTCCTGATAGGGCCCATTGATAGATGTGTACTAGGCGATCTCATACCTCAGACCCCACTGCCTCCTGATAGGGCGCATTGATAGACGTGCACTGGGCGATCTCCTACCTCAGACCCTACTGCCTCCTGATAGGGCCCATTGATAGACGTGTACTAGGCGATCTCATACCTCAGACCCCACTGCCTCCTGATAGGGCCCATTGATAGACGTGTACTGGGCGATCTCATACCTCAGACCTCACTGCCTCCTGGTAGGGCCCATTGATAGACGTGCACTGGGCGATCTCATACCTCAGACCCTACTGCCTCCTGATAGGGCCCATTAATAGACGTGTGCATGGCGATCTCATACCTCAGACCCTACTGCCTCCTGATAGGGCCCATTGATAGACGTGTACTGGGCGATCTCATACCTCAGACCCTACTGCCTCTTGGTCGGGCCCATTGATAGACGTGTACTGGGCGATCTCATACCTCAGACCCTACCGCCTCGTGATAGGGCCCATTGATAGACGTGTGCAGGGCGATCTAATACCTCAGATCCTACTGCCTCCTGGTAGGGCCACTTGATAGACGTGCACATGGTGATGTCATACCTCAGACCCTACTGCCTCGTGATAGGGCCCATTGATAGACGTGTACTGGGCGATCTCATACCTCAGACCCTACCGCCTCGTGATAGGGCCCATTGATAGACGTGTGCAGGGCGATCTCATACCTCAGACCCTACGTCCTCCTGGTAGGGCCACTTGATAGATGTGTACAGGGTGATGTCATACCTCAGACCCTACTGCCTCGTGATAGGGCCCATTGATAGATGTGTACTGGGCGATCTCATACCTCAGACCCCACTGCCTCCTGGTAGGGCCCATTGATAGACGTGCACTGGGCGATCTCATACCTCAGACCCCACTGCCTCCTGATATGGCCCATTGATAGACGTGTACTGGGCGATCTCATACCTCAGAGCCCACTGCCTCCTGATATGGCCCATTGATAGACGTGTACTCTGCGATCTCCTACCTCAGACCCTACTGCCGCCTGATAGGGCCCATTGATAGATGTGTACTGGGCGATCTCATACCTCAGACCCCACTGCCTCCTGATAGGGCCCATTGATAGACGTGCACTGGGCGATCTCATACCTCAGACCCTACGGCCTCCTGGTAGGGCCACTTGATAGACGTGAACAGGGTGATGTCATACCTCAAACACCACTGCCTTCTGATAGGGCCCATTGATCGACATGTGAGGGCGATCTCTTACCTCAGAACCTACTGCTCCCTGATAGGGCCCATTGATGGGGCCTATTGCTAGACATGTATAGTGTGATCTCTTACCTCAGAACCTACCCCCTGCTGATAGGGCCCATCGATAGACATATGCAGGGCGATCTCATACCTCAGAACCTCAGACCATACTGCCTCCTGATAGGGCCCATTGATAGATAGACATGGACAGAGCGATCTTTTGCCTCAGAACCTACCGCCTCCTTATAGGGCAGATTGATAGACGTGTACAGGACGATCTCATACATCAGACCCTACTGCCTCCTGGTAGGGCCACTTGATAGACGTGCACATGGTGATCTCGTACCTCAGACCCTACTGCCTCCTGGTAGGGCCCATTGATGGGGCCTATTGCTAGACATGTATAGGGCGATCTCATACCTCAGACCCTACGGCCTCCTGATAGGGCCCATTTATAGACGTGTACTGGGCGATCTCATACCTCACACCCCACTGCCTCCTGATAGGGCCCATTGATAGACGTGTACTGGGCGATCTCATACCTCAGACCCCACTGCCTCCTGGTAGGGCCCATTGATAGAAGTGTACTGGGCAATCTCCTACCTCAGACCCTACTGCCTCTTGGTAGGGCCCATTGATAGACGTATACTGGGCGATCTCATACCTCAGACCCCACTGCCTCCTGATAGGGCCCATTGATAGATGTGTACTGGGCGATCTCATACCTCAGACCCCACTGCCTTCTGGTAGGGCCCATTGATAGACGTGTACTGGGCGATCTCATACCTCAGACCCCTCTGCCTCCTGATAGGGCCCATTGATAGATGTGCACTGGGCGATCTCCTGCCTCAGACCCTACTGCCTCCTGATAGGGCCCATTGATAGATGTGTACTGGGCGATCTCATACCTCCGACCCCACTGCCTCCTGGTAGGGCCCATTGATAGACGTGTACTGGGCGATCTCATACCTCAGACCCCACTGCCTCCTGATAGGGCCCATTGATAGACGTGTACTGGGCGATCTCCTACCTCAGACCCTACTGCCTCCTGATAGGGCCCATTGATAGATGTGTACTGGGCGATCTCATACCTCAGACCCCACTGCCTCCTGATAGGGCCCATTGATAGACGTGCACTGGGCGATCTCATACCTCAGACCCCACTGCCTCCTGATAGGGCCCATTGATAGACGTGCACTGGGCGATCTCATACCTCAGACCCCACTGCCTCCTGATAGGGCCCATTGATAGATGTGTACTGGGCGATCTCATACCTCAGACCCTACTGCCTCGTGATAGGGCCCATTGATAGACGTGTGCAGGGCGATCTCATACCTCAGACCCTACGGCCACCTGGTAGGGCCACTTGATAGACGTGCACAGGGTGATGTCATACCTCAGACCCTACTGCCTCCTGGTAGGGCCACTTGATAGACGTGTACTGGGCGATCTCCTGCCTCAGACCCTACTGCCTCCTGATAGGGCCCATTGATAGATGTGTACTGGGCGATCTCATACCTCAGACCCCACTGCCTCCTGATGGGGCCCATTGATAGACGTGCACTGGGCGATCTCCTACCTCAGACCCTACTGCCTCTTGGTAGGGCCCATTGATAGACGTGTACTGGGCGATCTCATACCTCAGACCCCACTGCCTCCTGATAGGGCCCATTGATAGACGTGTACTGGGCGATCTCATACCTCAGACCCCACTGCCTTCTGGTAGGGCCCATTGATAGACGTGTACTGGGCGATCTCATACCTCAGACCCCTCTGCCTCCTGATAGGGCCCATTGATAGATGTGCACTGGGCGATCTCCTGCCTCAGACCCTACTGCCTCCTGATAGGGCCCATTGATAGATGTGTACTGGGCGATCTCATACCTCCGACCCCACTGCCTCCTGGTAGTGCCCATTGATAGACGTGTACTGGGCGATCTCATACCTCAGACCCCACTGCCTCCTGATAGGGCCCATTGATAGACGTGTACTGGGCGATCTCCTACCTCAGACCCTACTGCCTCCTGATAGGGCCCATTGATAGATGTGTACTGGGCGATCTCATACCTCAGACCCCACTGCCTCCTGATAGGGCCCATTGATAGACGTGCACTGGGCGATCTCATACCTCAGACCCCACTGCCTCCTGATAGGGCCCATTGATAGACGTGCACTGGGCGATCTCATACCTCAGACCCCACTGCCTCCTGATAGGGCCCATTGATAGATGTGTACTGGGCGATCTCATACCTCAGACCCTACTGCCTCGTGATAGGGCCCATTGATAGACGTGTGCAGGGCGATCTCATACCTCAGACCCTACGGCCACCTGGTAGGGCCACTTGATAGACGTGTACAGGGTGATGTCATACCTCAGACCCTACTGCCTCCTGGTAGGGCCACTTGATAGACGTGTACTGGGCGATCTCCTGCCTCAGACCCTACTGCCTCCTGATAGGGCCCATTGATAGATGTGTACTGGGCGATCTCATACCTCAGACCCCACTGCCTCCTGATAGGGCCCATTGATAGACGTGTACTGGGTGATCTCATACCTCAGAACCCACTGCCCCTGATAGGACCTAGTGATAGACATCCCTCAGAAGACGCCAGCCCCTCTGGTACACTCATACAGGGATCCTATTCATAAAACCTCGCCAGCCTCATGAGAATGCTTTAGTAAAGCGGAAGGTGCCACCAGTGGCCGGCCCTCTGATACACGCCTCGCCCTATGCCCTGGGCGTAAACCCTCATTAATATGATGTATGTCTGCCCGCTTTAGTATTGTTTTTGAATATATTTATTTGAATAGCAGGACATGAGATCTGTTCATTCCCCATAAAAGAAGAGGACGTGGATGGCTGCTTTGACTATCAGGATATTATGAGGCGAGACGGCGACAGCAGCGCCTCGGGTGAGTAAACCGCTCTGGGTGGTGTTAGAAAAGGCAAAGTTTCAAAGCTACGATTTACGCCCCAACACAAGGAAGTTAGTAACTGGTTGTTTTGCTTTCTCTTCAGCTCTGAAAAGGGACTCGTGCCATAATTCCACAAAACCTTCGCTTGCGTTGATGGCCCTCAGTATCCGGCCTCAAACAATCATAGAAATGTTACTAGACCTGCAGGTCTAGTTACTTGAATAATCTCCTCGACCTAACTGTAATGTACTTGACCCATAAACTGGTCTCAGATTGTGTGATCCTATGCAAAATGTTTATTTGGTTTTTTTTGGTGACACCTTTTTCTTCATTGTCACATATGAGAGCGCCTTAAAATATGCGGGTTCAGCATGTCTGCTGTGCATAAAATACTTATTTTTTTGGTTTATTAGGCTGAACGTTTGCTCCATGCATAATACAAATCTGGCCCACACATGAGGTGCACATGACCCCTGACTCGCCTCTTAGTTCACTAATAGCATTGTCATCTGGGCGGGGCAGGTACATGTCTCAGTTCATGTTTAAAACAGGCTTTTCATAAATGTAGTGCCAAGGCATGATGTGGTAGTGCACTGTCATTTACAGATAGCACATTTTCCATTGAAATGACCACAAAACGTTCCCACTAACGTGGTTTTACTGAGAAACTATATAGCGTATAAGCAATGCTTGGAAATTGGGTTTCAGCAAAAATATTCATCATTTGTACATCACAAGTAAAACGTTCTGGTTTGTTTTGCTCCTATAAAAATCTTATTTTCATCACACAGAATTACAAAAATGTCCTTTCTTAACTATTGAAATATATTTTGAAATGTTTGTACAGTTCACTTATAAGCTATTTAAATGTTAGAAAAAAAGCCTGACCTCTTAAAGCCTTTGATTTCACATGCTTTGTACAGCACGATTGTCGCACAGTTCACATTACAAGTTCCCTAACTTCACAGAGAAAGAAAAGTAAATGTAAGAAGACAAACCGACCTTTAACCTCTGTCTCTGAATGCAGAGTAAAAAAGATAAGATAAAAACAAGATGTAAAGGCACCTTTACTGCTCCTTCTCTTTGTGGGTGAATGGCACACCTGATATTTGTCAGCCCTAAATATAGCTCATCCTGATCAAATCTGTGGGCGAGTAGATTTCTCGAGGCCTGCATAGGATTTATTTTCACACCCTTTAAACGTAGCCAGTACAAGCACAACATTGAGATTTGAGGAGCGCATGGCTTCAAAGTCCAGGGGTTCCTGCATTCGATGCTCGCGCTTCCGCCGTAAGGTTCATCTCTCATGACCACGGTCCTTCTCAGTGTCCGCACTGAAACTTGTAAACATCTTTGTGGGACGGACCCCGGGATTAGTAAAAGTAGACCAACATTATAATCTAAAAAGAACTGTGTCTACTTAGCATTTAGGGGCTGGAATATTAAATGCAGCTCCACACTCATCTACCCTGTGCAACCCAGAAAGGGCTTACAGGTTGTGGACGTGCAACCCAGAAAGGGCTTACAGGTTGTGGACGTGCAACCCAGAAAGGGCTTACAGGTTGTGGACGTGCAACCCAGAAAGGGCTTACAGGTTGTGGACGTGCAACCCAGAAAGGGCTTACAGGTTGTGGACGTGCAACCCAGAAAGGGCTTACAGGTTGTGGACGTGCAACCCAGAAAGGGCTTACAGGTTGTGGACGTGCAACACAGAAAGGGCTTACAGGTTCTGGACGTGCAACCCAGAAAGGGCTTACAGGTTGTGGACGTGCAACCCAGAAAGGGCTTACAGGTTGTGGACGTGCAACCCAGAAAGGGCTTACAGGTTGTGGACGTGCAACCCAGAACGGGCTTACAGGTTGTGGACGTGCAACCCAGAAAGGGCTTACAGGTTGTGGACGTGCAACCCAGAAAGGGCTTACACGTTGTGGACGTGCAACCCAGAAAGGGCTTACAGGTTGTGGACGTGCAACCCAGAAAGGGCTTACAGGTTGTGGACGTGCAACCCAGAAAGGGCTTATAGGTTGTGGACGTGCAACCCAGAAAGGGCTTACAGGTTGTGGACGTGCAACCCAGAAAGGGCTTACAGGTTTTGGACGTGCAACCCAGAAAGGGCTACAGGTTTTGGACATTCCTATCCTAAAAGAGCGCACTACAGTCTGTCACTTGCCGTGGAAAGGTTAATGGATGGTTAAAATCAGTTGTGTTTCATGTACACTCTGTGTGCATGTCCAGGTCGCGGATGCTGCATAACTGAGCAACGAAAGTCTATAGAGAAATTGTCAAAACAGCAAATTGATTTGTAAGATAAATTCAGTTTAGGGGCAGTCTTAACTCTGTTCATCTCAAACCAAATACTTGTGAACGCTTCCCCTTTTGCTTAACTTTACAATTTGGTTATAGGGCCAGATGTTGAACGCCATTTTGCCATTGCAAAGCTTGTGATGTGCAAAATCGAAGGGTTTGTGACTCCAACTTGGCTTTCCATTATGTACTAAACCAATTTTCATGATTCGGTAAATTGTTACTGAATCGCAAAATGGGTTTAGAAATGCCTAACAAATTGCTTTTTGGAATAGGCGTGTTTAGGCATCCCTTCAAAATTTAGATATGCAAATTATCAGTGTTTCTTATAGAGACTTCGAACCGCAGATTCCTCATCTTTTAATATTCCCCAGGTGCCAGACTGGATCTAGAAACATTTGCGCAGTACCTCTGTGTGCCGTTAGCTCATGCTGTGCAGCACCGCACTGATGTTGTTCCACTCCGGAAATGACGTGCAGGGCCTATATATGCACCACTCCCACTTGCTGACGTCAGATTATTTCTTTCCACATCACCAGATGTGGCTCCAGACCAACCTCTCGTCTCTTTGAGACAACCTCTCAACCAAAACCTTTTCATTGTGCATGGCAAAGGTCACCTCCCAGGATGACCGGATTCAAACCCTGTAAGGACTTTCACAAACAAATGTCTGTTACAGATCCTCATCCGGTTTACCTTGGGTGGAGGCACGACTCTTAATGCTTGCAGTGACTTCTCGACGATGAACCCAAAATCTGTACAAGACTGCGAGGTGAAACTATGTTGTCAAGCACCAGAAGTCTCTACAATGAGACTGGTCCAATTTGAAGAGTTGATCCCGGTCAAGAAGTCACAGCAGTCATTACAGAGTGCAGTCACTGTCATGCTCAAAGTGTTCGTGTGAGTCGAAGAAAAAACACAAAAAATCCAACCAGTTCTCAGCCCCTTCCTGCCACTCACATACCCCTGAGAAGGTGCAAGGGCAGCACCATGCCTCTCGATATTGCTCCCAAAGACGATCAACTTTGGAGTATTTCCTACAACTTGCTCTGGCACAGCCCGAGCTTCCGGGGCGGTCTGTAACACCGAGGCAGATCGATGAGATCCATAAGGCCTTGATCCTACTTTTCAGATCCTTACTGAATCCCTCGGGTGAGCCTTCGGTCCCCTGCCTGGGGTACTGCTGGTGGGTTCGCCGTCGTGCCAGTTGGACCCTCTTAATCCACCAATGGTCCTTCACTGTCTCCCGATCCGCCTCTTCCGCCATGATCCATGCCGGTCCCCGAAGCCTTGATACCGATGCCTACTCCATCGACGCCGTAGGATGAGGTGCCGATTGTGCTCTCTGACTCAGTCAGCACTGCTACGACCACGCCCGAGGATTCTCTCGGCTTCCATCGAAGCACCACCTCCCCCCACTGGACTTGCCAACCCCGAAAGGAAGGACACACACGTTGCACTCCTGATGTGGCTCAGATTCGCACAATGATTGTGATGCAGGTGATGAAGTAGGGCAGCCGTACCACAAGCAGAATTGGTATGATGACCTTCAAGAAGCCAGTGGCCGTCACACACCCCACACCTCTTTCCCTCCCCCTGCACGCCTGCCCCAGTTTGGACTTCTCTCACCCCCTGGTCTTGCCACTGAGGAGAGCGCATTTTACGCAGTGGTCATGCGTAGGGCAGCCAAAGCTCTTTACCTCCTGCTTACCACAGCACAGCAGAGCACAGCTACCCAGTTATAAGCAGGATCAATTGATTCTTGCCAGGTTAGCAGACCATCAGATCAAGCAGGTGGGTCCTGCAGATAGTCCGCAAGAAGCACACCTTGCCCTTCTTGCCACTCTGCCGCACCTTGCAGCTACCTTAAAGTTCAAAACCAACGCGTTCACGGAAATGCTCCAGGTGGGGAAAGCATCCACTGAGCTGAGGCACTTACTGATACCCTTTTGGGGGCTTGAGCAAGGCAGATTAACCCAAATACCTTCATTGCTACTGTCCCCGATACAGTCCAAACGTGTGGAGACCTTTGGGAAGAGGGTATTTTCTTCGCCAGCTTAGCCCTGAGGTCTGTAAATGCCAGTTGGCTCCTGGGCTGCTGTTCCCATGCTCTTTGGGATTCGATGGTTCAAGTCCTCCCAGGTGTCCAAGAAGATCTCCAACCTGTCCTAACCCAAGCCATCCAGGATGGTTCTGATGCGGCCAAATTCACAATTCATTGTGGCTTAGACACCACAGATTCCATTGGGCGGGCCATTGGCTGCGGCGTTGCCATTCCCAGCCACACCTGGCCGTGGTCAACAGGTTTTTCAGACAATGTCCAATCATCCTCGTCTGCTTGGGGACAAACCAGATTCCACTGTGGAGCCGTTCAAGGAGAGCAGGGCCACAGCACACTCCCTGGCCTTAATTGCCCCACCTCGCAAGCCTTATCAGCCCCAACGTTCCATTTGCTGCTTCGGCTGAGGTACGCCTTACCATCAGCCAATTCAGCACCTGCAAGGTGCACAGCAATTATGTGGTGCCCACTGACCCTGTGGTCAGGGTCAGTGAGCCACTCAGTCCACTGCCCACCCCACAGCACCACCTGCCAAACCCCTTAGTGGACCACAGCTGCCCAGTTATAAGCAGGATCAATTGATTCTTGCCAGGTTATCAGACCATCAGATCAAACAGGTGGGTTCTGCAGACAGTCCGTAAGAAGCACACCTGGCCTTCATTGCCGCTCTGCCGCACCTTGCACCATCCTTAGAGCAGCTGCCAGAGGACCATCCTGCAGACAGTCCGTAAGAAGCACACCTGGCCCTTCATTGCCGCTCTGCCGCCCCTTGCACCGTCCTTAGAGCAGCTGCCAGAGGACCATCCTGCAGACAGTCCGTAAGAAGCACACCTGGCCCTTTGGTGCCGCTCTGCCGCACCTTGCACTGTCCTTGGAGCAGCTGCCAGAGGACCATCCTGCAGACAGTCCGTAAGAAGCACCCCTGGCCCTTTGGTGCCTCTCTGCCGCACCTTGCACCGTCCTTGGAGCAGCTGAGGACCATCCTGCAGACAGTCCGTAAGAAGCACACCTGGACCTTCATTGCAACTCTGCCGCACCTTGCACCGTCCTTAGAGCAGCTGCCAGAGGACCATCCTGCAGACTGTCCGTAAGAAGCACACCTGGCCCTTCATTGCCGCTCTGCCGCACCTTGCACCGTCCTTAGAGCGGCTGTCAGAGGACCATCCTGCAGACAGTCCATAAGAAGCACACCTGGCCCTTCATTGCCGCCCTGCCTCACCTTGCACCGTCCTTAGAGCAGCTGAGGACCATCCTGCAGATAGTCCGTAAGAAGCACACCTTGCCCTTGTTGCCACTCTGCCTCACCTTGCACCGTCCTTAGAGCGGCTGACAAAGGACCATCCTGCAGATAGTCCGTAAGAAGCACACCTGGCCCTTGATTGCCACTCTGCCGCACCTTGCACCGTCCTTAGAGCGGCTGCCAGAGGACCATCCTGCAGACAGTCCGTAAGAAGCACACCTGGCCCTTTGGTGCCACTCTGCCGCACCTTGCACCGTCCTTAGAGAAGCTGCCAGAGGACCATCCTGCAGACAGTCCGTTAGAAGCACACCTGGCCCTTCATTGCCGCTCTGCCGCACCTTGCACCGTCCTTAGAGCAGCTGAGGACCATCCTGCAGATAGTCCGTAAGAAGGACTCCTTGCCCTGCTTGCCACTCTGCCGCACCTTGCACCGTCCTTAGAGCGGCTGCCAGAGGACCATCCTGCAGACAGTCCGTAAGAAGCACACCTGGCCCTTCATTGGCACTCTGCCGCACCTTGCACCATCCTTAGAGCGGCTGCCAGTGGAACATCCTGCAGATAGTCCGCAAGAAGCACACCTGGCCCTTTATTGCCACTCTGCCGCACCTTGCACCGTCCTTAGAGCAGCTGAGGACCATCCTGCAGAAAGTCCGTAAGAAGCACACCTGGCCTTTCATTGCCACTCTGCTGCACCTTGCACCGTCCTTGGAGTGGCTGCCAGAGGACCATCCTGCAGACAGTCCATGAGAAGCACACCTGGCCCTTCATTGCCGCTCTGCCGCACCTTGCACCATCCTTAGAGCAACTGCCAGAGGACCATCCTGCAGACAGTCCGTAAGAAGCACACCTGGCCCTTCATTGCCACTCTGCCGCCCCTTGCACCGTCCTTAGAGCAGCTGAGGACCATCCTGCAGACAGTCCGTAAGAAGCACACCTGGCCCTTCATTGCCACTCTGCTGCCCTTGCACCGTCCAAGGGGCAGCTGAGCACCATCCTGCAGACAGTCCGTAAGAAGCACACCTGGCCCTTCATTGGCACTCTGCCGCACCTTGCACCGTCCTTAGAGCGGCTGCCAGTGGAACATCCTGCAGACAGTCCGTAAGAAGCACACCTGGCCCTTCATTGGCACTCTGCCGCACCTTGCACCATCCTTAGAGCGGCTGCCAGTGGAACATCCTGCAGATAGTCCGCAAGAAGCACACCTGGCCCTTTATTGCCACTCTGCCGCACCTTGCACCGTCCTTAGAGCAGCTGAGGACCATCCTGCAGACAGTCCGTAAGAAGCACACCTGGCCTTTCATTGCCGCTCTGCCGCACCATGCACCGTCCTTAGAGCAGCTGCCAGAGGACCATCCTGCAGACAGTCCGTAAGAAGCACACCTGGCCCTTTGGTGCCACTCTGCCGCACCTTGCACCGTCCTTAGAGAAGCTGCCAGAGGACCATCCTGCAGACAGTCCGTTAGAAGCACACCTGGCCCTTCATTGCCACTCTGCCGCCCTTGCACCGTCCTTAGAGCAGCTGAGGACCATCCTGCAGACAGTCCATAAGAAGCACACCTGGCCCTTTATTGCCACTCTGCTGCACCTTGCACGTCCTTGGAGCAGCTGCCAGACGACCATCCTGCAGATAGTCCGTAAGAAGCACACCTGGCCCTTCATTGCCGCTCTGCCGCACCTTGCACCGTCCTTAGAGCAGCTGCCAGAGGACCATCCTGCAGACAGTCCGTAAGAAGCCCACCTGGCCCTTCATTGCCACTCTGCCGCCCCTTGCACCGTCCTTAGAGCAGCTGAGGACCATCCTGCAGACAGTCCGTAAGAAGCACACCTGGCCCTTCATTGGCACTCTGCCGCACCTTGCACCGTCCTTAGAGCGGCTGCCAGAGGACCATCCTGCAGACAGTCCGTAAGAAGCACACCTGGCCCTTCATTGCCGCTCTGCCGCCCCTTGCACCGTCCTTAGAGCAGCTGCCAGAGGACCATCCTGCAGACAGTCCGTAAGAAGCACAACTTGCCCTTCATTGCCGCTCTGCCGCACCTTGCACCGTCCTTAGAGCGGCTGCCAGAGAACCATCCTGCAGATAGTCCGTAAGAAGTACACCTGGCCGTTCATTGCCGCTCTGCCGCACCTTGCACCGTCCTTAGAGCGGCTGCCAGACGACCATCCTGCAGACAGTCTGCAAGAAGCACACCTGGCCCTTCATTGCCGCTCTGCCGCACCTTGCACCGTCCTTAGAGTGGCTGCCAGAGCACCATCCTGCAGATAGTCCGTAAGAAGCAGACCTTGCCCATCATTGCCGCTCTGCCGCCCCTTTCACCATCCTTAGAGCGGCTGCCAGAGCACCATCCTGCAGACAGTCCGTAAGAAGCACACCTTGCCCTTCATTGCCGCTCTGCCGCACCTTGCACCGTCCTTAGAGCGGCTGCCAGAGCACCATCCTGCAGACAGTCCGTAAGAAGCACACCTGGCCTTTCATTGCCGCTCTGCCACACCTTGCACCGTCCTTAGAGCGGCTGCCAGACGACCATCGTGCAGACCGTCCGCAAGAAGCACACCTGGCCCTTCATTGCCGCTCTGCCGCACCTTGCACTGTCCTTAGAGCAGCTGCCAGAGGACCATCCTGCAGATAGTCCGTAAGAAGCACACATGGCCCTTCATTGCCACTCTGCCGCACCTTTCACCGTCCTTAGAGCGGCTGCCAGAGGACCATCGTGCAGACCGTCCGTAAGAAGCACACCTGGCCCTTCATTGCCGCACCTTGCACCGTCCTTAGAGCAACTGCCAGAGGACCATCTTTCTGTCTTTCTTATGTCGGGAAGTGCAAGCCCTTTGCCAAAGGAGCTATAGAGAGGGTGCCTATGCCAGAAGTACATCATGGTTGGTATTCCCGCAGTGAGACTGTGCCTACGCCAGAAGTACGTCATGAGCCAAGGAGCTATTGAGAGGGCGCCTACGCCAGAAGTACATCATGGTTGGTATTCCTGCTTTTTGGACTTGGCACTCTCGGCAGGGTCACCCCCAAACCTTTTGACTTAACCCTCCACTTTTTGGCTGAATTTGTTTTTGTTGACCTTAGGACTCTGTGCACTTTACCACAGCTAACCAGTGCTAAAGTGTTTGAGCTCACTCCCCTAAATGTGGTTAAATTGGTGTACACCTGATTGGCATATTTAATTTACTTATAATTCCCTTGTAGAGTGGCATACCATATACCCCAGGCCTGCAAAGCATATGCTACTAGTGGGAATGCAGCACTTATTGTGCCACCCCCTTAACTAGCAAGTAAACATGTCCCAGATCTGTCATCACAGCTTGAATGCAGTTTTAAACTACCAATTTGACTTGGAAATTTAACCCCCTTACCAAGACTTAATCTTCAATTTTATTGTATATATGTTACCCCCTATGGTAGGCCCTAGGTAGGCCAAAGGGCAGGGTGCTTAGTAGTTACAGGTTGGACATGTACTTTAAAGTTTACATGTTGTAGTAGTGAAAAACTTTTACATTTGTTTTTCACTACTGTGAAGCCTATCTGTCCCATAGGATAATATTGGGTTGCCTTATTACATTTAATAAGTGCTAAGTTTTGAAAGAGGACAGATGGGCATTTCATGTTTGGTATCTATGAAATTGAAATTAAAAATCCTCTTTAATAGTAAAGTCGGATTTTAAATTGCAGTTTTGAAAATGGCACTTTTAGAAAGTTTGCATTTTCCTGCCCTTAGCCATTTGGTGTTTGCAGCCTCTCCTGGGCCACTTAACTGGGTATAACCGACAGATTTTGTGAATTCCTTCCAGCCAGTCACACAATAGAGGGATTAGGTGTGCCTGAATGGGCCATCTACTGGCAGGATGGGGGGGGGGCGGAGCTGGACACAGCCCCACTTGCAACTGAATAGGCTGTGCTCTGCCTTCAAACAAAGGGCTTGTCACCTCCACATTCTCTGTAGTCTGCTTGCAGCCAGAGCAGGTGAGTCAGGAAATTCCAAACACTTCAAAGAGAAACTTCAAGAAACTTCTCCCAACTTAAAAGAAGGCACCGGATATAAAAATTGGGCCCTCAGACCCACTTTTCAGTTTACTTTCTGGACCTGCGGAAGGGCTCTCAGAAGACAGCCTACTGTTATGGCCTGCTGTGTACTCCACAAGACTGGCCTCATGTTCAGAGCCTTAGGGACATAAATGGCTTCCACCATCTTGAACCCGCACTTGGATCCAGCCTGAGTGAGTCCTGAACTCCCAAGTGGTGTCCTACCTGTCCTGTACCCTTGGTTGTGGTGCTAAAGGTGCCCAGATAGCCAAAATCCAAACTTGGGACATAAAAGATTTGGGCTAAAAACTGCCCTGAGAACCGAGTGAAGACTGGGACCAACATGGTCGTCGCTCCGCCCAAGGTGCATCGACGGTCGGCCTGACTTCACGGCTGCTCCCACTCCATTATCCACAGCAGTAAATCCTTGTCAGCGGTCCTGTGGGATTTTTCTTGTGTTGTGTTTTCACTTTACGACTGTTTGCACATTGCCTCTAAGTTAAGCAAGCTACCCAGGGTTAAGCAAAGGTTAATTTAGTGACATTTTATTGACCACCCTGCCAGGGAGTGTGGCTGTTTCTTGACCAGGGCTCAGACCCCAGTTAACCAGCAACCCAATTTTTCACACCGCTAATTTCCCGTGCCAAAGAAAGATAGAGGTCTTCATCCTTTTTTAGATCTGTGCCCTCTCGGTGCCTTCCTCAGGAAGTGTAAATTCAAGATGCTCACAATGGCGCTGGCTTTGATTGCTCTTGACGCTGGAGACTGGATGGTGGTGCCAATTCAATATACCCTTCCTGCAGGTCCATCAGTGCTACCAGCGGTTCATGGTGGGACAGAAGCATTTTCAGGTCGCTCTGCTCCCCTTTGGTTTCACCTCTTGGGTGTTCACAAAAGTGATGGCAGTGGTAGCAGGACACCTTCGGAGGTCGGGGGGGGGTCCTAGTCTTTCCCTACCTCAATGACTGGCTTTTGAAGATGGGTGTGCCCCAGGCCGTCGTCAACCAACTCCAGACTACCGTGAATGTTCTGTCATCCTTGGGGTTCACTATCAACGTGCTACACCTGACTCCTTCTTAGATGCTCCCTTTCATTGGAGCCATTCTGGACAAGGTTCAGTTTTGGGCTCTGGAAATTCAGACTATGATCCCGAACTTTCAGCCTTTGCCCTGGATTTCTGTGAGGTCGACTAGGAGGCTATTGGGACTCATGGCCCTCTGCATCATGCTGATCAAGCATGAAGGTGGCATATGTTGGCTCTGCAGTGGGCTCAACATTAAGGGGTCCTCTCCAACCACTTTCAGATCTCTGAGGAGACTGTAAAAGATCTGCAGGGGTGGTTGCTGAACCAATATTGGGTCAGCGGTAGACCCTTCTCCCTATCCCACCCAGAGTTCACCGTGGTGACCAATGCATCCCTTCTGGGTTGGGGCAGCTATCGAGGAGATGTGGAGATCAGAGGCGTCGGCTCTCCGGCGAAACTCGGCTCATATCAGCCTCCTCGAGCTGAGGGCTATCAATTGGCTTTGAAAGCCTTCCTTGCGTCCAACAAAGAGAGGCTGATGCAGGTGCTTACGGACAACACCATCTCTATGTGGTATTGTAACAAGAGGGTGGTGGGGGTCCTGGACCCTGTGCGAGTAGGTGTGGCGCCTCTGGAAATGCTGAACCATCAAGGGGTCTTCCTGGTGGTAAACCACCTGGTGGGGTCTTTAAATGGTACGGCGGACAAGCTCATCTGGCACTGCCTAGCAGATCACAAGTGGCAATGACACCCGGAGGTGGCACACAGTCTCTTCCACAAATGGAGGGAAACTTTGCTCACTGTATTTGCCACCTCCAAAAATGCACAATGTCAGCAGTTCTGCGCTTTGAAGTTTCCAAGGCTCCTCTCGCTATGGGACACATTCAGCCTAGAGAGGAACTCTGGGCTCCTGTACGCCTTTCTACCACTACCGCTCCTGCCCAGGAGGACTGACCGGGCACAAGTCACCCTAGTGGCCCCAAACTGGAATCCAGAACTCCTGAGCTTAAGCATTTGTCCTCCAGTTAGGCTGCCCCTCCAGGAGGACCTGCTGTGTCAAAATCAGGGCCGGTTTGGCCGGTTTCTGCACCCGGGCCGTCACAATCTCCATCTTCATGCATGGAGATTGAGCTGCAACAACTGAACACCTTGGAAGTTCCACCAGAGGTGGTTGATGTTATCTTGGCAGCCATGCATCCCATTGTGGTTTGGTATGACACATGCGTCAGTGACCCCGTACAGGACTAGTTATCGGATGTTCTGCTGTTTGTTTGTCTCTTGCCCTGCAAGACTTTGCTTTGGGCACAGTTAAAGGGTGCCTTTCTGATTGTTTTGCCCTTTTTACAGTTGCCAGACCTGCCTTCCTTATTTAAGTCACCAGTTGTGATGCGTTTGTAGAAGGGTTCCAACACTTGTTTTCCTCCCTCTCCTTTTGTCTTGCTTCAGTGGGATCCTAACTTTGTCCTCATATATTTGATGTGCTCTCCCTTTGAGCCGATTCCCAGCTGTCCCTTGTGGCTTCTCACCCTCAAGTCGGTGATCCTCTTCGCCATCACTTTGATATCGTGGGTTAACATGCTCCCCTCCCCAAAGGAGAAAATATCATGGGTTAATGTGCTCCCCTCCCACCAAAGAAAGGAAGCCAGGAGCATGGGGTAACGTGCTCTGCTGAACCCATGGAAGCCAGAGGCCTTTGGTAATGTACACCCCTCCACCCACAGGAGCCAGGGGCATGGGGTAACGTACACCCCTCCACCCACAGGAGCCAGGGGCATGGGGTAACGTACACCCCTCCACCTACAGGAGCCAGAGACATGGGGTAACGTACACCCCTCCACCAAAAGGAGCCACGGTAATGGGGTAACATACACCCCTCCACCAACAGGAGCCAGGGGCATGGGGTAACGTACACCCCTCCACCCACAGGGGCATGGGGTAATGTACACCCCTCCACCTACAGGAGCCAGGGGCATGGGGTAACATACACCCCTCCACCAACAGGAGCCAGGCGCATGGGGTAACGTACACCCCTCCACCCACAGGAGCCAGGGGCGTGGGGTAACATAACCTCCTCCCCCTCCCCCCACAGGAGACAGGGGCATGGGGTAACATACATCCCTTCCCCACAGGAGTCAGGGGCATGGGTAACATAACCTCCTCCCACCGCAGGAGCCAGAGGCATTGGGTAATGTAACCTCCTCCCCCAGCCCCACAATAGCCAGGGGCATGGGGTAACATACATCCCTTCCCCACAGGAGCCAGGGGCATGGGGTAACATAACCTCCTCCCAATGCAGGAGCCAGAGGCATTGGGTAACGTAACCTCCTCCTCCAGCCCCACAATAGCCAGTGGCATGGGGTAACGTGCTCTGCTGAACCCATGGGAGCCAGTGGCATGAGGTAGGTAACCTGGCCCCCACCTCCCATGGGAGCCAGCGGTTTGGGGTAACTTACTCCCCTCCACCCATGGAGCCAAGGGCATGTGGTAACATGTTCCCAACCTCAGACATGAACATTAGTAAGCACACAAAGGCATTGAGGGAGCAATCCCTCAAGCTCCTTGCAGCTCGATGTGCGATGCCATGACGATTCAGGTCCTGCTCTCCAGGAAGGTCCCGGACGCGGAGTCCGAGGCCGTTGTCCCCCCACTCCAAATCGTCATGTCACTCGGGTAAGTCCCGCTCACCCGAGAAAAAGAAGACGAAGCGTGATTCGACTTCACCTCTTCCATCAGCCGACGAGATGAGGGACCATTGTCACTCGAAGCCTGGCTCTGTGGTTGAGCCAGCGCTTGGGCTGGCCCCGTGCCTCCCCCAGTTTCCAGGAGCCGGAGCGACCCCCGCACAATTCCGAGAATTTTAGGAAGCTATGCACCTCCTATTTGGGCAGCCCATTCCTTCCGGTGCTTCTTCGGGCCCCACGGGTTCATAAGGGGCCCCTGCTGGATCCATGCTGATGGATCCGGACTGGCACAGTTAGTGCCATCTCAACCTTCATCGGTGCCAGTCCCAAGGCTGACGCTCCCCGCACCACCGACAGCGTCATCGTCCTGACACGGAGCCGGAGGAGTGTCGACCGACGCTGACTGGAGCCATGCCTTCCAGGCCAGAGTTTGAGCCCTAGTCTTATGGGCTGGGACTCGAGGAGGAACAGGATGGGTCATTGAACCCTGAAGAATACCAGCCTTAGGATGCACACATGGACTGGTGTGATATCTTGGTGAAGCCAGTGGACTGGACACTTCTCCAGATACTGGCATACTGTCTCCCCGTTCCGGGGGTACGGAGGAGGGAGCGTCCTTCGCAATGGTGGTGCTGATGGCGGCTGAGGTCCTTGGCTTACCCTCAACGGCAGTCAAGACAAACATCTTAACAGAGGTGCTGCAACCGGGAGTGTCCCCTCAGAACCTCTACTCCCGTTAAACAAAGCCCCCCCGCACGTCCCACTTGGGACCTGGTCCAAGCCCAGCACAGGGGCTCCTGTGAATAGGACGATTCCCTGCCACCACCACCTCTTTCCAGGGGTCCACCCAAATTTCCTCACCCAACACCTTACCCTAGAGAGCCTGGTGGTCCAAGACTCTATGTCCCCTGGTGCACTTCGTACCGCACCCCTGGATAGGGATTCCAAGTGGCTGGACGCTTTGGGGAAGAAGATGTTTTCTTCCGCCACCCTGGCACTGCCGTCTGTAAACACTGCGTGTCTTTTGGGACTTCATCTTGTCCTAGACTTACGCCCTCTCCATTACTTCCTCAAAAGGAGAAGTTCAAGATGCTCACCCTGGCTCAAGTCCTGTCTGCCCTGGACCCAGGAGACTGGATGATAGCGTTGGATTTGCAGGACACATACTTCCACATTCCCGTCCTGCCTGCCCACAGGCGTAACTTGCGGTTCGCGGTTGGCCCCGAGCACTTTCAGTTCCCAGTGCTTCCCTTTGGCCCTACCAGCGCCTCTCAGGTGTTCACCAAGGTGATGGTGGTGGTTGCAGCTCATCTGCGGAGATTAGGGGTACCAGTCTTTCCCTACCTCGATGATTGACTGTTGAAAGCGGGCTCACTCCAGGCTGTCATCTACCACCTCCAGACTACGGCAGTCCTTCTGCACTCGCTGGGGTTCACTATCAACGTGCCAAGGTCACACCTGACTACCTCTAAGACGCTCCCTTTAATCTGAGCTCTTCTGGACACGGTGCAGTTTTGGGCCTATCCTCTTGAACTGCGAGTCCAGGATATTCAGGCTAAGCTACTGATATGTCAGCCTCTATCCTGGATTTCGGTGAGACCGATCGCAGCCAAGCACTGATCCAAGTTTTCCAGTCGTTACTGCCCCTTTTTCAGCCAGATCGCCAAATAGCAGTCAGGATGATCTTGTGCCTCCTCGGCATGATGGCCTCCTGTATTGCTATAGTTCTCCATGCCAGACTACACATGCATCTTTTGCAGGAGTGTCGAGCTGCACAGTTGGCGCAAACGGAGGGTCGCTGGGAAGATCTAATATTGATTTGGGACTGCACCCATTTCTCTCTGCAGTGGTGGAACAGCAACAATCTGTTGCAGAGCCAGTTTTCTCGACCCAGTTTAGCAAATGACCATCACGTCTGATGCTTCCCTAACCCGTAGGGTGTGCATTTATGAGGGTCCATTTAGGGCATGTTGGCACCGTTCAAGCTGGGTCTCCACATCAACCACCTGGAGCAAGTGACCATCCAGTTAGCACTGAAAGCCTTCTGCCACATTCAACAGAAGGTGGTCCTCACCCGCACAGACAACATGAGCGCCATACTCTACCTACAGAAACAGGGTGTCCCTCAGTGACCACAGTTGTCAGCGCTAGCACAGGGCATGAGCACTCCACATGAAAGTCCATCTACTGGTGGAGTGCTTGCCGGGAGCGGACAACGACTTTGCAGACCTGATCAGCAGGATTTGGCAACAAGTCCATGAATGGGAACTCCACCCGCAAGTCCTACTCTCACATTTCTGTCGTTGGGGGTTTCCCAAAGTAGACCTCTTTGCCACTGCCAAAAATGCCAAATGCCCAAGCTTCGCTTCAGGCTCCCACACCCTCAGTCTGTGGGCAATGCACTGCGGGTGAGCTGGTCAGGGATATTTACCTACACTCTTCCACCTCTCCCACTTGTGGTTCAGAGGCTTTGCCAAACATTTCTCTTTCATCCTGGTGACTTCGGCATGGGCCAGGCAACCCTGGTTCACCACCCTTCTTGACTTGTTCATAGTGCCCAATGAGAAACTGCCCAACCACCCAGACCTCCTTACCCAGAACCAGGGCACAGTCAGACAGCAGAACCCCAGGCAGCTCAATCTTGCGATTTGGCTCCTGAAGTCCTAGAGTTTGACTGCCTCCAAAAGATTTGTCCATTACTGTCTCCCTAAACACATCAGCCATCTCAAGCCAGCAGTCCAAGAGAGAGTCTGCTACCTGCTTCATTTGCAAACATCAGACCTTGCCTACACACCAGTCAACTTCACTTAGCTGCGGCTGCTTCCTATCTTCAGAATAGGGAGCCCACTTTACTGTTCATGGTCCCTGTCATCAAGGCCTTTATGGAAAATCCAAAATTCTTTCTAAGATAGTGTCTCCCTTCCACCTTAATCAAACCATCAAACTCCAGTGTTCTTCCCTGTAGGAAGCTGGCTCTCTATATAGTGCACTAAAATGAAGTACGCTGTGTAGAGAGTCCAATGAGACCCCGAATGGTACACGGAGGCAAAAGTAGATAATACTAACGCTCTATTTGTGGTAGTGTGGGCGAGCAGTTAGGCTTATCAGAGGGTAGTGCTAAACATTTGTTGTACTCACAGAGACAATAATTGAGACACACACTCAAGAATAAATCCGAGACCAATTTGCAAAAATAACACACATTTTTATATAATTTTTTCAGACCATGAACTTTGTTCTAAGGTAAGTACTATTTAAGATATGAATTTTCAAAGTTCGCAAAATAACGCACTCTTATATGCAATTACGCACCATAGAAGTGTATGGGAGAAAATAGGAAAATGCATATAAAATAATGCCATTGGATCTCGAGGTTGACCTTCTGGATTTAGGTGAGTAGCAAGGCCAGGTCCAATATTTCACCAGCGATTTATCAGGAGTGTCCCGGATTTGGCCAGGAATAGGGTGCTGAGGTTGTTGATAGCATGTGTGCTATGGAGAAGGGGGCCAACAGAAAACACACTGCACAATGGGACTTAACGGTAAGTCCGAGGGGGACCCCTTCGAGGGAGCAGGTCGCAAGGACATCAGGACCACGGTTGCACAGCTGGTTCATCGTTACTCAGGGTGCAGAGCAGATAGGTCAGCTGGATGGCTTGCATCCGGTCAAGAGCAGGCAGGTTGCAGGGACGATTCCGGGACAGCTGGGCCACTCACAAAGTGGGTCTCAGGGGTCTCGACAGATGTTTGCTTACTGGCTATTTTGAGCTTTGATCGGACTCTTCGTCTCGGTGTAGGTTGCAGGGGGGTCTAGTACCCCGAGTATTGGTATGGCACGGCTATGGTAGGTCCTGGTGTCTTCACACTCTGTGGGGAGACAGATCTGACCCTCTGGAGCTGATGTAATGTAATGTAAGGTACACTTGTATAGCGCAACTGCCACCCCAAGGGTATCCTGGCGCTTAAGTTACCAAATCATCCATTGCGCGTAGCTAAGCTAAGATAGGCAGGAATCAATTTCTAGGAAACAGTCTGGTTTTCAGTTCCTTCCTGAAGCGTGACAAGGTGTTCAGTTGTCTGATTTCCGGGGGCAAAGCGTTCCAAAGTCTAGATGCTGCAAAGCTAAAAGATCTGCCACCCATTCGTACTTTGCTAACATGGGGAACGCAGACCAGATTAGCAGAAGAAGAGCGCAAGTATCTAGCAGGGGAATACCATACAAATTTCATTTGCAGCAATTTAGGTCCAGTTTTATGTATTGCCCTATATACAATACAAAGTGCCTTAAATTGGACTCTTTGCGCGATGGGCAACCAATGTAGGTCCTTTAACGCCAATGAGGCCGAGGCCCTACGCGGACGATTTAATGCCACCTTAGCCGCCATGATCTGAACTCTTTGCAATTTTATTATCAGGGATGCTGGAGCACCTAAAAGGAGTGCATTACAATAATCCAATCTGCTTAGAACTATACTCCGCACCACTTGAGGTCTAGCAAGAGTAGGTAAAAACAGGAGGATCTTCCGAAGAGCTCGGAGCAGAGAAAGACAAGTGTTCACCGTTTTATTCACCTGAGAATCTAGTTGTAAATTGCTATCCAGCATCACTCCTAAATTGCGCACTGAACTAGCGGGCAATACGGAGTTGTTGGCCGGGCCAGGCCAAAATCTACTGGGAATGGTCGCTGAATTTTACCTGCAGTACACCACAGGATTTCAGTTTTTTCACCATTAAATTGCAGTGAGTTCTCTTTCAGCCATTCCGCTGTTCTATGCATACATTTATGAAATTTTTCTAGAGGCACTGCTTTGTTGCCCTCAATAGAGAAGACAAGCTGAGTGTCGTCCGCATAGTTTATGACATCAATGCCAAATGATTTAATTAAAATAATAAGTGGTCGAAGATAGAGATTAAACAGAATCGGGCTAATAGCCGAGCCCTGTGGAACCCCATGTTTAACATCTCTATTCTGAGAGGTAAATGACGACAAAGTCACTGCCTGCTGCCTATTAGAGAGAAAAGAATGCAGCCAGTCTCGAGCCCTACCCGTAACACCCATCTCCACTACTCTCTTAATCAGGATTCGATGGTTAACCGTATCGAATGCGGCCGACATGTCAAGCAGCACTAAAAAGGCTGTCTGACCACTGTCGGCCCGCATTCGCAGAGTCATCCAAGACTGCCACCAAGGCAGTCTCGGTTCCATGTTCGGGCGAAATCCAAATTGGACTTCGTCCAGCAACTCATTATCCTCCACAAATTTTGAGAGAGATTTACTCACTACCTTCTCCAAGATCTTAATCGGATACGGTAGCAGAGAGATGGGTCTGTAACTGGAAGGGCATTGGGGATCCAGTGTAGCCTTTTTTAACAGTGGAGAAACCACCGCCTTTTTCCAACAGTCCGGTACTATTCCATTAGTTAGGGATTGATACAGATGTGGAAAAAGTTCATTACCAAACAGTTTCCAGAACTTATGTGGGAGTGGGTCCATAGGGGAGCCGGAAGAAATGCCGGCTGCAATTACACTAAATTCCTTTTGTGAGGGAATCTGGAATTGATCCAAGAATGTCATATGTTCTCTTTCACTTGTGACGCAGTTTATTAGAGTGTCATTATCAATAGACTGGAGCACATCATCATCCGTAGAGGACTTAAGTCCATTTAAAATGTTATTGATTTTTTCCTCAAAAAAGACAGCCAATTCATCACATAGTTCTTGCGATGCTGGAAGTTTAGGTTTTGCACAGTCTGGATTGGACAAACCTCTTACTAGGCTAAATAAGGTTTGAGATTTGTTAGCTGAATGTAAAATGGTCTCCTCAAGGTATTTGGCCTTGGCTTTGCCTATCGATTCTTTATAGATGTGGAGCACATTTTTTAAGGCTACTTTATCTATCTCTAAGTAATTCTTCCTCCATTTCCTTTCCGCTTGTTTACAGCTAGTTTTCATCAATCTTAGCTCTTCATTATACCAAGGGGCAGAGGGTTTTTTACGGTTTTTAGCTTTCCTCAAAGGGGCTAACTGATCTAACGTATTAGTGATTTGATGACATAGATTCAGGTAGTTCAACTCTACTGAGTCATAAATGACAACTCTGTCATCAACCAACCGGGGAAGATCCGCTAGTTTTAGTATTTTAGACCATTCTCTACTCGTTCGAGTAACGGTCATATAAGCAGCTTGTTTTAGGCAATTAGCTATTTTTAAGGAGAAAACCACCAAGAAATGGTCTGTCCAGCATAGCGGAAGTATGTCCTTTATAGTTGTGTCTTTTTCACCAGCAAAGACAAGATCAAGCACATGGCCCTTCTGATGAGTAGGATGCAATACCAGCTGTTGAAGGTTAACATTCTCACAAGCCTGGCAGAGCTCTTTAAACGCTGTATCAAGGGTACCATTCTCCCAGAGATTAAAATCTCCAAGGATCAATAGTTTAGAATGAGAGTGTGATAAATCATATATCGCATCAATCAACTCTTGATAACCCTGGGCAGCTCCACCTGGTGGTCTATAACAAAGTAAGCCTGTGCATAAAGTACCACTGGTAAGAACCCCAGTGATTCTATCCCCGGAATATCCTCCACACAAAATGGGGTGAAATTCCAGGTATCTTTGTAAATAAATCCTACTCCTCCTCCTCCTCTCCCATCCATTCTAGGTTTATGGCAAATTTTATAACCTGGGGGGCAGGCTAAGCCTAGTTCAACTTCTCTATCTACTCGTGTCCAAGTTTCTGTAAGAAACAGGACATCGAAATTATAATCTTCTAATAATGTGTAGATCTCCAGGTAATGTTTAGCCAGGGATCTAACATTAATCAATCCACAGTTGAGCGTCTCTGATATAGCTTTCTTTAAAAAAAACTCTTACCGTCAGTGCCATTTTCATTCAACATGTTCCTGTCTCTCCGAGTATCAAGTCGAATAAGCTCATCTCTAGAATAGATCAAACGGGAGGCCCTTGAAGCCCTCTTATTGCTTGGATGCTGTGTCGGAGTCACCAGGGAACAGCAAGTCGTTAAACCGGACTCTGCGGATTTGGTGCCTGCGGACGGCAGGGGAGTAGTTCCTCTACCCCAAGGGAGTTCTCTGGCGATTGGCAAAGGGTGGGAGGTGCTCCGGGGTTCTTGGAGTCTTCACAGTTGCAGGACGAGACAGCACGCCATGATGGTTTAGTCCTGGGAGCAGCCGGCAGGGTTTCGCACCACAATTCTGCAGCAGGTCTTCGGTGCTCGGGTCAGCGGCTCTTCTTTGTCTGTGACTTCTTTGGTCTGTGTCTTCTTTGTATTCGTTGAATCCAAGTTCAGAGTCCAGGGATGTCACCATAATACTAAATTTAGGGGCATTAAGGGGAGTGACAGGTAGTAGCCAATGGGCTACTTAACTTTAGGGTGTCTACACCCTCTTGAATAACCACTTCCTGTGTGAAAGGGGCACTACCCTAGCCCTGATGGGTTAATTCCTCCCATCTCAAGATGGAATATTTGGAGAAGTAGTGTCTGCATCACCAGCTCCACCTTAGGGATGGTGCTGGCTGAATGTGGGCAACCTCTTAATCTAACTAATTTTCCCACCTGTTCTCCTGCCAAATTTGGAGCAGGACGGGGATTGGCATCCTCCACTATCTGGAGTTGCCTAGGTTGCATTTCAAAGGCGGCATCCCCTTTGAAACTTTCCGCCTTGGAATTCCATTCTGGCTTGGGGGAGGTGTGAAGCACCTCCCCCCAGAGCAGTATTTGTTTCTGGCCTCTGAAAGCGCTGGCTCTCACCCCATGAGGTCAGAAACCGGTCTGGTGGTGGCAGGCTGGCTAAGACGAGTCGGAGAGCACACCATTGTTTGGTAGGTTTTCAGGTGACCCTCTAAGGTGTCCCCTTTGTGCATGTATTAATAAATCCAACACTAGCATCAGTGAGGATTTATTGAGACAAGATGTTTGGTACCAAACAACTTGGGGTACAGTGAAGCCATCATGGAGCTAGGAAACTCGCAATGACAAATATCCAGCCCATGTGCTCCTTGGGCACTTACAGAATCGATATTGTAAGGTCATATCTGCTCATGCAGAAATGTCCACTCATGGAATATTGTGCACCCTGCCTTAGGGTAGTAAGGCCTGCAGTAAGTGTGATTTACCAATATCCTATGCAGTGTCTGTGTGCATGGCACACAGGGCTGTGTGCCATGTCGACTCTTCAGTTTTCTCTGCGCCAAGACACGCAGCCTTAAATGGCAGTTTGCATGGTCTTGCTGAGGGGTCCCTTGGGTGGCACAATTTTTGCTGGAGCCCTAGTGGACTCTCTTCAGTACCAATGCCCTTATTGCAGATATTCTGCTCAGAAACAGAACTATGCTTGAGATCATAGAACATCAGCATGTAGGGACTCAAGTCATCATACCGCCTCCGTATCCATGAGCCCGACTAGCTCTAGTGCCTCACCTGCCCTCCTAACCTTGCCAGAGAAACAAGTGATTTGGCACCTCAGAATACAACACTCTTGATTCTCTCAGAGATTGCGATAATAGGACACATCCTTTCGCTCTCTCACTTGTAGTCGTCCACAATAAGATAAGAAAGAGACACGAAGGAAGTTTACAATGTTTATTTAAACTATTGTGCTCTAAGATGCAATAATTGCACCACAATTAGAAAACAAATACGTATCAATAATACCATCAGCATGGTTAATAAACTGTATACCATGAAAAGCCCTGTCATGTTATCTGCCAGATCTGCCTAACCCCACCCGTACTACTGAAGCAAATTGGTTATATAGTATAGAAGTCTGGGTTTAGTGGCAGACCCTGTACCTTAGCATGCATAGGTGAATGTTCTACATCCCAGCTGACACCACACTCTCATCTGAGGACCTTTGCTGTGTGTGTGTTTTTATAGAACCCTGTCCTCAGTTATATGACCAGATATGTGCATTCAAGACAGCAGCTGCATTCCTTTATTATGTCTCGGTGCTAGTGTCTGACCAGAGAGGGTAACAAGGGGCAACGCAGCTGCATTCCTTTATTATGTCTCGGTGCTAGTATCTGACCAGAGAGAATAACAAGGGGCAACGCAGCTGCATTCCTTTATTATGTCTCGGTGCTAGTGTCTGATCAGAGAGAATAACAAGGGGCAACGCAGCTGCATTCCTTTATTATGTCTCGGTGCTAGTGTCTGACCAGAGAGGGTAACAAGGGGCAACGCAGCTGCATTCCTTTATTATGTCTCGGTGCTAGTATCTGACCAGAGAGAATAACAAGGGGCAACGCAGCTGCATTCCTTTATTATGTCTCGGTGCTAGTGTCTGATCAGAGAGGGTAACAAGGGCAATGCAGCTGCATTCCTTTATTATGTCTCGGTGCCAGTGTCTGACCAGAGAGAATAACAAGGGGCAACGCAGCTTCATTCCTTTATTATGTCTCGGTGCTAGTGTCTGATCAGAGAGGGTAACAAGGGAAACGCAGCTGCATTTCTTTATTATGTCTCGGTGCTAGTGTCTGACCAGAGAGGGTAACAAGGGGCAACGCAGCTTCATTCCTTTATTATGTCTCGGTGCCAGTGTCTGACCAGAGAGAATAACAAGGGGCAGCGCAGCTGCATTCCTTTATTATGTCTCGGTGCTAGTGTCTGATCAGAGAGGGTAACAAGGGGCAACGCAGCTGCATTCCTTTATTATGTCTCGGTGCTAGTGTCTGACAAGAGAGAATAACAAGAGGCAACGCAGCTGCATTCCTTTATTATGTCTCGATGCTAGTGTCTGATCAGAGAGGGTAACAAGGGGCAACGCAGCTGCATTCCTTTATTATGTCTCGGTGCTAGTGTCTGATCAGAGAGGGTAACAAGGGGCAACGCAGCTGCATTCCTTTATTATGTCTCGGTGCTAGTGTCTGACCAGAGAGGGTAACAAGGGGCAACGCAGCTGCATTCCTTTATTATGTCTCGGTGCTAGTATCTGATCAGAGAGGGTAACAAGGAGCAACGCAGCTGCATTCCTTTATTATGTCTCAGTGCTAGTGTCTGACCAGAGAGGGTAACAAGGGGCAATGCAGCTGCATTCCTTTATTATGTCTCGGTGCTAGTGTCTGACCAGAGAGGGTAACAAGGGGCAACGCAGCTTCATTCCTTTATTATGTCTCGGTGCCAGTGTCTGATCAGAGAGGGTAACAAGGGGCAACGCAGCTGCATTCCTTTATTATGTATCGGTGCTAGTGTGTGACCAGAGAGGGTAACAAGGGGCAGCGCAGCTGCATTCCTTTATTATGTCTCGGTGCTAGTGTCTGACCAGAGAGGGTAACAAGGGGCAGCGCAGCTGCATTCCTTTATTATGTCTCGGTGCTAGTGTCTGACCAGAGAGGGTAACAAGGGGCAACGCAGCTGCATTCCTTTATTATGTCTCGGTGCTAGTGTCTGACCAGAGAGGGTAACAAGGGGCAACGCAGCTGCATTCCTTTATTATGTCTCGGTGCTAGTGTCTGATCAGAGAGGGTAACAAGGGGCAACGCAGCTGCATTCCTTTATTATGCCTCGGTGCTAGTGTCTGACCAGAGAGGGTAACAAGGGGCAACGCAGCTGCATTCCTTTATTATGTCTCGGTGCTAGTGTCTGACCAGAGACGGTAACAAGGGGCAACGCAGCTGCATTCCTTTATTATGTCTCGGTGCTAGTGTCTGACCAGAGAGGGTAACAAGGGGCAACGCAGCTGCATTCCTTTATTATGTCTCGGTGCCAGTGTCTGACCAGAGAGGGTAACAAGGGGCAACGCAGCTGCATTCCTTTATTATGTCTCGGTGCCAGTGTCTGACCAGAGAGGGTAACAAGGGGCAACGCAGCTGCATTCCTTTATTATGTCTCGTTGCTAGTGTCTGACCAGAGAGGGTAACAAGGGGCAACGCAGCTTCATTCCTTTATTATGTCTCGGTGCCAGTGTCTGATCAGAGAGGGTAACAAGGGGCAACGCAGCTGTATTCCTTTATTATGTCTCGGTGCTAGTGTCTGACCAGAGAGGGTAACAAGAGGCAGCGCAGCTGCATTCCTTTATTATGTCTCGGTGCTAGTGTCTGACCAGAGAGGGTAACAAGGGGCAGCGCAGCTGCATTCCTTTATTATGTCTCGGTGCTAGTATCTGACCATAGAGGGTAACAAGGGGCAACGCAGCTGCATTCCTTTATTATGTCTCGGTGCTAGTGTCTGATCAGAGAGGGTAACAAGGGGCAACGCAGCTGCATTCCTTTATTATGTCTCGGTGCTAGTGTCTGACCAGAGAGGGTAACAAGGGGCAACGCAGCTGCATTCCTTTATTATGTCTCGGTGCTAGTGTCTGACCAGAGACGGTAACAAGGGGCAACGCAGCTGCATTCCTTTATTATGTCTCGGTGCTAGTGTCTGATCAGAGAGGGTAACAAGGGAAACGCAGCTGCATTTCTTTATTATGTCTCGGTGCTAGTGTCTGACCAGAGAGGGTAACAAGGGGCAACGCAGCTTCATTCCTTTATTATGTCTCGGTGCCAGTGTCTGACCAGAGAGAATAACAAGGGGCAGCGCAGCTGCATTCCTTTATTATGTCTCGCTGCTAGTGTCTGATCAGAGAGGGTAACAAGGGAAACGCAGCTGCATTCCTTTATTATGTCTCGGTGCTAGTATCTGATCAGAGAGGGTAACAAGGGGCAACGCAGCTGCATTCCTTTATTATGTCTCAGTGCTAGTGTCTGACCAGAGAGTGTAACAAGGGGCAATGCAGCTGCATTCCTTTATTATGTCTCGGTGCTAGTGTCTGACCAGAGAGGGTAACAAGGGGCAACGCAGCTTCATTCCTTTATTATGTCTCGGTGCCAGTGTCTGATCAGAGAGGGTAACAAGGGGCAACGCAGCTGCATTCCTTTATTATGTCTCAGTGCTAGTGTCTGACCAGAGAGGGTAACAAGGGCAGCGCAGCTGCATTCCTTTATTATGTCTTGGTGCTAGTGTCTGACCAGAGAGGGTAACAAGGGGCAGCGCAGCTGCATTCCTTTATTATGTCTCGGTGCTAGTGTCTGACCAGAGAGGGTAACAAGGGGCAACGCAGCTGCATTCCTTTATTATGTCTCGGTGCTAGTGTCTGATCAGAGAGGGTAACAAGGGGCAACGCAGCTGCATTCCTTTATTATGCCTCGGTGCTAGTGTCTGACCAGAGAGGGTAACAAGGGGCAACGCAGCTGCATTCCTTTATTATGTCTCAGTGCTAGTGTCTGACCAGAGAGTGTAACAAGGGGCAATGCAGCTGCATTCCTTTATTATGTCTCGGTGCTAGTGTCTGACCAGAGAGGGTAACAAGGGGCAACGCAGCTTCATTCCTTTATTATGTCTCGGTGCCAGTGTCTGATCAGAGAGGGTAACAAGGGGCAACGCAGCTGCATTCCTTTATTATGTCTCGGTGCTAGTGTCTGACCAGAGAGGGTAACAAGGGGCAGCGCAGCTGCATTCCTTTATTATGTCTCGTTGCTAGTGTCTGACCAGAGAGGGTAACAAGGGGCAACGCAGCTTCATTCCTTTATTATGTCTCGGTGCCAGTGTCTGATCAGAGAGGGTAACAAGGGGCAACGCAGCTGTATTCCTTTATTATGTCTCGGTGCTAGTGTCTGACCAGAGAGGGTAACAAGAGGCAGCGCAGCTGCATTCCTTTATTATGTCTCGGTGCTAGTGTCTGACCAGAGAGGGTAACAAGGGCAGCGCAGCTGCATTCCTTTATTATGTCTCGGTGCTAGTATCTGACCATAGAGGGTAACAAGGGGCAACGCAGCTGCATTCCTTTATTATGTCTCGGTGCTAGTGTCTGATCAGAGAGGGTAACAAGGGGCAACGCAGCTGCATTCCTTTATTATGTCTCGGTGCTAGTGTCTGACCAGAGAGGGTAACAAGGGGCAACGCAGCTGCATTCCTTTATTATGTCTCGGTGCTAGTGTCTGACCAGAGACGGTAACAAGGGGCAACGCAGCTGCATTCCTTTATTATGTCTCGGTGCTAGTGTCTGATCAGAGAGGGTAACAAGGGAAACGCAGCTGCATTTCTTTATTATGTCTCGGTGCTAGTGTCTGACCAGAGAGGGTAACAAGGGGCAACGCAGCTTCATTCCTTTATTATGTCTCGGTGCCAGTGTCTGACCAGAGAGAATAACAAGGGGCAGCGCAGCTGCATTCCTTTATTATGTCTCGCTGCTAGTGTCTGATCAGAGAGGGTAACAAGGGAAACGCAGCTGCATTCCTTTATTATGTCTCGGTGCTAGTATCTGATCAGAGAGGGTAACAAGGGGCAACGCAGCTGCATTCCTTTATTATGTCTCAGTGCTAGTGTCTGACCAGAGAGTGTAACAAGGGGCAATGCAGCTGCATTCCTTTATTATGTCTCGGTGCTAGTGTCTGACCAGAGAGGGTAACAAGGGGCAACGCAGCTTCATTCCTTTATTATGTCTCGGTGCCAGTGTCTGATCAGAGAGGGTAACAAGGGGCAACGCAGCTGCATTCCTTTATTATGTCTCAGTGCTAGTGTCTGACCAGAGAGGGTAACAAGGGCAGCGCAGCTGCATTCCTTTATTATGTCTTGGTGCTAGTGTCTGACCAGAGAGGGTAACAAGGGGCAGCGCAGCTGCATTCCTTTATTATGTCTCGGTGCTAGTGTCTGACCAGAGAGGGTAACAAGGGGCAACGCAGCTGCATTCCTTTATTATGTCTCGGTGCTAGTGTCTGATCAGAGAGGGTAACAAGGGGCAACGCAGCTGCATTCCTTTATTATGCCTCGGTGCTAGTGTCTGACCAGAGAGGGTAACAAGGGGCAACGCAGCTGCATTCCTTTATTATGTCTCAGTGCTAGTGTCTGACCAGAGAGTGTAACAAGGGGCAATGCAGCTGCATTCCTTTATTATGTCTCGGTGCTAGTGTCTGACCAGAGAGGGTAACAAGGGGCAACGCAGCTTCATTCCTTTATTATGTCTCGGTGCCAGTGTCTGATCAGAGAGGGTAACAAGGGGCAACGCAGCTGCATTCCTTTATTATGTCTCGGTGCTAGTGTCTGACCAGAGAGGGTAACAAGGGGCAGGCGCAGCTGCATTCCTTTATTATGTCTCGGTGCTAGTGTCTGACCAGAGAGGGTAACAAGGGGCAGCGCAGCTGCATTCCTTTATTATGTCTCGGTGCTAGTGTCTGACCAGAGAGGGTAACAAGGGGCAACGCAGCTGCATTCCTTTATTATGTCTCGGTGCTAGTGTCTGATCAGAGAGGGTAACAAGGGGCAACGCAGCTGCATTCCTTTATTATGCCTCGGTGCTAGTGTCTGACCAGAGAGGGTAACAAGGGGCAACGCAGCTGCATTCCTATATTATGTCTCGGTGCTAGTGTCTGACCAGAGACGGTAACAAGGAGCAACGCAGCTGCATTCCTTTATTATGTCTCGGTGCTAGTGTCTGACCAGAGAGGGTAACAAGGGGCAACGCAGCTGCATTTCTTTATTATGCCTCGGTGCTAGTGTCTGACCAGAGAGGGTAACAAGGGGCAACGCAGCTGCATTCCTTTATTATGTCTCGGTGCTAGTGTCTGACCAGAGAGGGTAACAAGGGGCAACGCAGCTGCATTCCTTTATTATGTCTCGTTGCTAGTGTCTGACCAGAGAGGGTAACAAGGGGCAACGCAGCTGCATTCCTTTATTATGTCTCGGTGCCAGTGTCTGACCAGAGAGGGTAACAAGGGGCAACGCAGCTGCATTCCTTTATTATGTCTCCGTGCCAGTGTCTGACCAGAGAGGGTAACAAGGGGCAACGCAGCTGCATTCCTTTATTATGTCTCGGTGCTAGTGTCTGACCAGAGAGGGTAACAAGGGGCAACGCAGCTGCATTCCGTTATTATTATGTCTCGGTGCCAGTGTCTGACCAGAGAGGGTAACAAGGGGCAACGCAGCTTCATTCCTTTATTATGTCTCGGTGCCCGTGTCTGACTAGAGAGAATAACAAGGGGCAACGCAGCTTCATTCCTTTATTATGTCTCGGTGCTAGTGTCTGATCAGAGAGGGTAACAAGGGCAACGCAGCTGCATTCCTTTATTATGTCTCGGTGCTAGTGTCTGACCAGAGAGGGTAACAAGGGGCAGCGCAGCTGCATTCCTTTATTATGTCTAGGTGCTAGTGTCTGACCAGAGAGGGTAACAAGGGGCAGCGCAGCTGCATTCCTTTATTATGTCTCGGTGCTAGTATCTGACCAGAGAGGGTAACAAGGGGCAACGCAGCTGCATTCCTTTATTATGTCTCGGTGCTAGTGTCTGATCAGAGAGGGTAACAAGGGGCAACGCAGCTGCATTCCTTTATTATGCCTCGGTGCTAGTGTCTGACCAGAGAGGGTAACAAGGGGCAACGCAGCTGC
Source organism: Calotriton arnoldi (assembly GCA_963921515.1). Classification (NCBI taxonomy): domain Eukaryota; kingdom Metazoa; phylum Chordata; class Amphibia; order Caudata; family Salamandridae; genus Calotriton; species Calotriton arnoldi. Next base: position 80,463 of record CAWUFW010019282.1, on the reverse strand, counting down.
ATTCCTTTATTATGTCTCGGTGCTAGTGTCTGACCAGAGACGGTAACAAGGGGCAACGCAGCTGCATTCCTTTATTATGTCTCGGTGCTAGTGTCGGACCAGAGAGGGTAACAAGGGGCAACGCAGCTGCATTCCTTTATTATGTCTCGGTGCCAGTGTCTGACCAGAGAGGGTAACAAGGGGCAACGCAGCTGCATTCCTTTATTATGTCTCGGTGCCAGTGTCTGACCAGAGAGGGTAACAAGGGGCAACGCAGCTGCATTCCTTTATTATGTCTCGTTGCTAGTGTCTGACCAGAGAGGGTAACAAGGGGCAACGCAGCTTCATTCCTTTATTATGTCTCGGTGCCAGTGTCTGACCAGAGACGGTAACAAGGGGCAACGCAGCTGCATTCCCTTTATTATGTCTCGGTGCTAGTGTCTGACCAGAGAGGGTAACAAGAGGGCAACGCAGCTGCATTTTCTTTATTATGCCTCGGTGCTAGTGTCTGACCAGAGAGGGTAACAAGGGGCAACGCAGCTGCATTCCTTTATTATGTCTCGGTGCTAGTGTCTGACCAGAGAGGGTAACAAGGGGCAACGCAGCTGCATTCCTTTATTATGTCTCGTTGCTAGTGTCTGACCAGAGAGGGTAACAAGGGGCAACGCAGCTGCATTCCTTTATTATGTCTCGGTGCCAGTGTCTGACCAGAGAGGGTAACAAGGGCAACGCAGCTGCATTCCTTTATTATGTCTCCGTGCCAGTGTCTGACCAGAGAGGGTAACAAGGGGCAACGCAGCTGCATTCCTTTATTATGTCTCGGTGCTAGTGTCTGACCAGAGAGGGTAACAAGGGGCACACGCAGCTGCATTCCGTTATTATTATGTCTCGGTGCCAGTGTCTGACCAGAGAGGGTAACAAGGGCAACGCAGCTTCATTCCTTTATTATGTCTCGGTGCCCGTGTCTGACTAGAGAGAATAACAAGGGGCAACGCAGCTTCATTCCTTTATTATGTCTCGGTGCTAGTGTCTGATCAGAGAGGGGTAACAAGGGCAACGCAGCTGCATTCCTTTATTATGTCTCGGTGCTAGTGTCTGACCAGAGAGGGTAACAAGGGCAGCGCAGCTGCATTCCTTTATTATGTCTAGGTGCTAGTGTCTGACCAGAGAGGGTAACAAGGGGCAGCGCAGCTGCATTCCTTTATTATGTCTCGGTGCTAGTATCTGACCAGAGAGGGTAACAAGGGCAACGCAGCTGCATTCCTTTATTATGTCTCGGTGCTAGTGTCTGATCAGAGAGGGTAACAAGGGGCAACGCAGCTGCATTCCTTTATTATGCCTCGGTGCTAGTGTCTGACCAGAGAGGGTAACAAGGGGCAACGCAGCTGCATTCCTTTATTATGTCTCGGTGCTAGTGTCTGACCAGAGACGGTAACAAAGGGCAACGCAGCTGCATTCCTTTATTATGTCTCGGTGCTAGTGTCGGACCAGAGAGGGTAACAAGGGGCAACGCAGCTGCATTCCTTTATTATGTCTCGGTGCCAGTGTCTGACCAGAGAGGGTAACAAGGGGCAACGCAGCTGCATTCCTTTATTATGTCTCGGTGCCAGTGTCTGACCAGAGAGGGTAACAAGGGGCAACGCAGCTGCATTCCTTTATTATGTCTCTGCTAGTGTCTGACCAGAGAGGGTAACAAGGGGCAACGCAGCTTCATTCCTTTATTATGTCTCGGTGCCAGTGTCTGGTCAGAGAGGGTAACAAGGGGCAACGCAGCTGTATTCCTTTATTATGTCTCGGTGCTAGTGTCTGACCAGAGAGGGTAACAAGAGGCAGCGCAGCTGCATTCCTTTATTATGTCTCGGTGCTAGTATCTGACCAGAGAGGGTAACAAGGGGCAACGCAGCTGCATTCCTTTATTATGTCTCGGTGCTAGTGTCTGATCAGAGAGGGTAACAAGGGGCAATGCAGCTGCATTCCTTTATTATGCCTCGGTGCTAGTGTCTGACCAGAGAGGGTAACAAGGGGCAACGCAGCTGCATTCCTTTATTATGTCTCGGTGCTAGTGTCTGACCAGAGAGGGTAACAAGGGGCAACGCAGCTGCATTCCTTTATTATGTCTCGGTGCTAGTGTCTGACCACAGAGGGTAACAAGGGGCAACGCAGCTGCATTCCTTTATTATGTCTCGGTGCTAGTGTCTGACCAGAGAGGGTAACAAGGGGCAACGCAGCTGCATTCCGTTATTATTATGTCTCGGTGCCAGTGTCTGACCAGAGAGGGTAACAAGGGGCAACGCAGCTTCATTCCTTTATTATGTCTCGGTGCCAGTGTCTGACTAGAGAGAATAACAAGGGGCAACGCAGCTTCATTCCTTTATTATGTCTCGGTTGTAATGTCTGATCAGAGAGGGTAACAAGGGCAACGCAGCTGCATTCCTTTATTATGTCTCGGTGCTAGTGTCTGACCAGAGAGGGTAACAAGGGGCAACGCAGCTTCATTCCTTTATTATGTCTCGGTGCCAGTGTCTGACCAGAGAGAATAACAAGGGGCAGCGCAGCTGCATTCCTTTATTATGTCTCGGTGCTAGTGTCTGATCAGAGAGGGTAACAAGGGGCAACGCAGCTGCATTCCTTTATTATGTCTCGGTGCTAGTGTCTGACAAGAGAGAATAACAAGAGGCAACGCAGCTGCATTCCTTTATTATGTCTCGGTGCTAGTGTCTGATCAGAGAGGGTAACAAGGGGCAACGCAGCTGCATTCCTTTATTATGTCTCGGTGCTGGTTTTACACGCTATCGCTGGATTTCCTATCGCCTTTGCAATACACGTTGATAATACCGCGCTATCACGGCGAGGAATTCCAGCGATAGCCGGCGATAAAAAAAAACAGCGCTAAGCGCGCTTTGCGATAATTATCGCAGATCGTTGATAATATGCCCCTTAGTGTTTCTAGCTGCTCAAATGGGTGTAGTTTCTGATATTTATACGTTTCCCTCGTCCTCATTGCTTGATTATGATCGCGAGAAAGTGTCACTCATAGTCATTAAATGTCACTCATAATTACACTGAAATTATGAAAATGTCACACATAGGAATCTGAAACCTTGGCAGCTATGGACCAGGTACCGCTGCACCGCTGCATTTCTGACCGCTACTGCCCGGCTTTACACCCTCTGGAGCTTATTATTTTCTCAAAAAAAGGATTAGTGGCGTGTCAAATGATTATTGAATTACTTTGGATTATTAATATTATTCGAAGCAGATTGCAGGTCTAGCTCCCCCGCTATCGGACCCCTTACAGCAGGTCTTCTTGCCTTGCGCTCGTTTTTAACCTGCTTGTTTCATCGCCTCGCTTCACACTCTGCCACCTGTTGCCCCCTGATCGTTTTTAGGTCTCGCCTGAGCCAGCGCGCATGCGCTGCTCTGGCGAGACTTTTAGTAAGCGGGTTTTGGAAGTGCAAACAGTGGCTTTTGCTGGCGACTAGCCTGCGTTCACGCGAGCGTGCCCGCGCGATCAGGCACCATATGGCTTCCCTCGCCATCTGGACGCTCGCGTGAACGCAAGCTGGTCGCCAGCAAAAGCCACTGTTTGCACTTACAAAACCCGCGATTACTTTCACTTTCACGGCCGCGCGGCCGTGTCAGTTTCGCGGCCGCCCGGCCAATGCTTGTTATTTCAAAACGGCGACGCTTTGACTTTAGGCACGGCTTGTATTGTTTAAAACGGAGTTGCTTTCACACGTATTTACTTTTCTTTATTTCACACTGGCAAACCAATTGATTTGCTTTTCCGAAACTGCTGGGCCAGCAGCTAGTTGTTCTCCAGTACCCAGATCACCCCCACCCTCCCTCCCATCCCGCTGTTCACTTGCTTTCATGTCCCAGCCTTCCATCTCCCCACCCTGAACCACTTCCCTTCCTGCTGTCTCCTGAGCGCCGATCGCTTGATTTACAGCCTCAATATAGCTTTAACTCTAGTCTTGACATGGAGATCACATCCTCTTGATTAATTCCAGCTAATCTTCGGTTAGTCAGTGATGCGCTCAGTAGATGGTGTTCACGCAACGCAAGGTGTTGCATTACTACTCGAAAGCCAGACAGGGATGCCAGTCTGTTCTAAACTTTGGGGCGTACCCAACTCATGAACTCTCTTGTTTTCAGACGAGAACTCTTGATTTCGGGGGAGAGGATGGAGCGTTTCATGACATTTATTTTTTAATGATAATATATTGCTTTGATGTCTGTTATGTCTCCCATGCCGTACTGTTTTCCTCTTCCTTCTGCATTTATCACTTATTTTCCTTTCTGCTGGGTTTTGGGGTTGTGTGTGTGTCTAAATATATTTTAATGACGTGGTGTCGAAATTTTGTCTGTAAATAAAATCTATTTAAAGTTGAAATATGCAGCATCCCCATCCGTGTGCCACAATGCAGGGCCCTTTTGGTATCGTGCCTGCCTCCCAACTGCAGTCTAGTTAGTCTGAGGCCTAGTCAGCCGTCCTTGCCATTCGCCAACTGGTTGTTGTAGGAACTTTCCCTTCTCCACTGCTCTCATTCCTCATCTGTCAATATTCAGTGTGAGCTTCTCTGCCTAAACTCGTGAAAAGAGGTTTTGAGCGTTGATGTCTATGGAAATTGTACTGCATTTGACTTGTTTCACCTATTTCCTCTAATATTCTGCTCACGTGGACTGAGGACTGCAATGGTTTTATTGATGACTCAATAAATGTTCTCGGGTGGTCCTGTTAGTGATGTTAATTGTGTTATTGTAAATGCGGTTCCATTGTTTAATTTTGTCTAGTACTTTTAAAGATGTAATTATTTTATAATGGTAATGTTTTCTATTTGTAGTGTTTCAGCTATGATTCAGATTTCTGAATCAGGAGCTTGTTGCAATTCTATCACAGTGCAAATAATTCAAATATTGATAAACGCTCACTGATGGAGACACTTGCAGGGATCTTTTTTTATTTGAGAAGCATAGGTGGTCTGTTATTTTACATGCTCTTCTTTTAGTCTTTCATTAATGCCGATAAGATATTGCAATTTGTCTCAAGGTCCCAACATTGCAATAATATTAACAGAGCCCTTAATTCTCTGCTGGTCTTTCATCCTTCATTGGGTCGAGCATTTCCCCGCAATCTCAATTCAGGATAGCAATGGGGCTCGACTTCTGGAGGGTGTGAACAAAACCATTTTTCCAATAAAATGCATAAGAAAAATGCCTTTCGCTGACCAGTGTGAGACAAGCAGAGGTAGGGGCGACTAGGGCAGTTGTTGTAGTTACTTGTAGAAGCAGTTTTATTCAAGCAGAAAACATAAAGCATGCTGGTAAATGCAGAGATTTGGAAGTTGGTACAACTGAGTGCAGCAAGACTAATCTAGAGAAAGCGATTGACTCATCTGTGGCCTTGATAACAAGCATTGGCATAGCCAATAAGTCTCGCCTTTGGGACCTTATAAGTGTTTAGTTATCCAGCACAATATCCTTGGTGCAACAACATGAACTGTTGCATCGCTTAAACACTTATAAGGTCCCAAAGGCGAGACCTATTGGCTATGCCAATGCTTGTTCTCTTTGTCCCCTGATCGTTTTTCTCTTTGTCCCCTGATCGTTTTTCTCTTTGTCCCCTGATCATTTTTCTCTTTGTCCCCTGATCGTTTTTCTCTTTGCCCCCGATCGTTTTCTCTCTTTTCTCCCTTGATCATTTTTCTTTCTTGCCTCCTGCTTGTGTGTTTCTCTTGCCCTTGAGTTTTTTCATTCTCTGCCCCTTTTGTCGTTTTTTCACTTTTTACTAATACTTTGCCAATTTTTCTGCCATTTTGGACGTTTCTCTCTTTTGCCCTCCTGCTCATTTTCCCGCTTCTGCTGTTTCCTGCCGCCCAGGACCTACTTAATGGAGGCCGCGGCGCAGCGAACGTGCAGCTGGCGAACCAAACTCAAGCTTGTCTGCACCTATTCATGCTTTGACCGCACCCAGCATCATGAACCATGGCTCTCCAACTCCCCTGCACTTTTCTTCGTCTTTGTGGACTTCTGTTGCTTCTTTCTGCATTTCTTTTGCTTCTTTCTGTGCGTTTTTTCTTCTTTCTTCACATGTCCTACCTCTGTAGGCATAGTTAGAAATTAGCATTTAAAAAACCTTTGAAATTCACTTAAAAAACCATAGGTTTCAGGCACGTTATAGTTACAAATTAGCATTTAAAAAACCTTAGAAATTCACTGAGAAACCCATAGGTTTCAGGAACGTTATAGTTAGAAATTAGCATTTAAAAATCCTTTGAAATTCACTGAGAAAACCTTAGGTTTCAGGAACGTTATAGTTAGAAATTAGCATTTAAAAAACCTTAGAAATTCACTGAAATAAACATAGGTTTCAGGGACGTTATAGTTAGAAATTAGCATTTAAAAATCCTTTGAAATTCACTGAAAAAACCATAGGTTTCAGGGACGTTATAGTTAGAAATTAGCATTTAAACAATCTTTGAAATTCACTGAAAACCTGCTCTTGCTTCAATGAAGCAAAGCAGATTGCTTTTCCACAAGGGGAGCTGCATGTCAGCAGCTCCCAATGTGGAAAAGCAATGCCGGCTCCTGCAGGACACGGGTAGCCGGCGGGACCGTGGGGGCATTGGGGCTCCCCCCACAGTCCCCAACGAATAGGGCCTGCCCCGTGGGATGGGGTCCCCGGGGCTAGAAGTGGCCACGTGGCCCCCCTTCCCCAAAAAATAAATAAATAAAGGCCGGCCCCGGGGGATGGGGTCCCCGGGGCAATAGAGGCCTCAGGAGGGGGCTCACGCAGCCCCCTCCATAAAAAAATATATGTGGCCATGCCCGGGGGATGGGGTCCCCGGGGCCGGAATTGGCCACGGGAGGGGGTCCACGCTGCCCCCTTCCCATTGATATATATATTTTTTTTAAATGGGGGTCAGGCCCTGGGGGATGGGGTCCCCAGGGCCCAAAAAAAAAAAAAGACCGCGATCAGTGCCGGAGGCCGCCCCCTCCCAGCAACACTCTGCAAACGCGCCCTGTGGCGCGTTTTAAATTGGGGAATTAATTCTTCAATACTAGGGGTCCTGAGGCCAACTAGCCCACCAGGTACCTCCAGTAAGCGCCACAGGGCTGCGTTGCAGAGAGGTGGTCCAGGCCACGCCCCTTTACACCTCTCTGCAACGCAGCTCTGTGGCGCTTACTGGAGGTACCTGGTGGGCTAGTTGGACCCCAGGGACTCTCAGGATTCAAGGGGACTTTATCCCCCAACTTAAAACGTGCCACGGGGCGCGTTTGCACAGTGGTGAAGGGAGGGAGCGAGGCCTGAGGTGACATGTGTCCAAACACGCCCTGTGGCGCGTTTTAAGTTGGAGAATTAATCCCCCTTCAATCCTGAGGGCCCTGGGGGCCAACTAGCCAACCAGATACCTCCAGTAAGCGCCACAGGCCTGCGTTGCAGAGAGGTGGTCCAGGCCACGCCCCTTTACACCTCTCTGCAACGCTGCTCTGTGGCACTTACTGGAGGTACCTCGTGGGCTAGTTGGACCCCAGGGACCCTCAGGATTCAAGGGGACTTTATCCCCCAACTTAAAATGCGCCATGGGGTGCGTTTGCACAGTGGTGAAGGGAGTGAGCGGGGCCTGAGGTGACATGTGTCCAAACACGCCCTGTGGCGCGTTTTAAGTTGGGGAAGTGTTGGCAGCCATCTTGTGCCTCAGTAGAACCGAGGCACAAGAAAACAGAAAAACAATCGCGAAAAAGAACAAAAGGGGGCAGGGTAGAAACACCCTGACCCCCTAGACCTGCTCAGGGGGTCCCACAAGGACCCCTAGGGCCACAAAAAGCATTTTTTTTTTTTAAATCGGCGAGATTCGCGCACCCACACGAATTTCGGCCAAAAATTTAAAAAAAACGAAGCACGGGCTCCTGCACTTTGTATTCAAAAAGCCCCTGGGTGGGCGAAGTCCTGGGGGCACTGAAAAAATGTGTGGGGGGGCCCCAATCCCCCCACACTGCCCCGGGGACCGCCACCTCCCGGGGCTAATTTTTAAATGTGTGGAGGGGCCTCCAAGGCCCCCCCAAGCCCCGAGGACCGCCACCCCCTGGGGCTTTCATTAATTTTTTGCGGGGGGGCACATGGCCCCCCCGCAGCCCCGGGGACTGCCACCCCCCGGGGCTTCTTTTAAAAAAAAAAATAAACCTGTGTGGGGGGGCTCGAGCCCCCCACACGCCCTGGGGACCGCCACCTCCCCGGGGCACTAAAAATGTAAATGTGACGGCCCTGGGGACCGCCACCCCCCAGGGCCGGCTCCTGCAGTGTCCTGGGGTGCCCACCCCGGGACACTGCTGTTTGCAATGACAGGGGCGGGAGCCTCGAGGCTCCCGTCCTGTCATTGCAAACTGCTTTGCTTCATTGAAGCGAGAGCAGGGAAACCTGCTCTCACTTCAATGAAGCAAAGCAGAATTGCTTTTCCACACGGGGAGCTGCATGTCAGCAGCTCCCCATGTGGAAAAGCAATGCCGGCTCCAACGGAGAGGGCCAGCCCCGGGGGATGGCCTGGACCACCTCTCTGCAACGCAGGCCTGTGGCGCTTACTGGAGGTACCTGGTGGGCTTGTTGGCCCTCAGGGCCCTCAGGATTGAAGGGAATTAATTCCCCAACTTAAAACGCGCCACAGGGCGTGTTTGCACACATGTCACCTCAGGCCCCGCCCCTCCCTTCACCACTGTGCAAACGCGCCCCGTGGCACGTTTTAGGTTGGGGGATAAAGTCCCCTTGAATCCTGAGGGTCCCTGGGGTCCAACTAGCCCACCAGGTACCTCCAGTAAGCGCCACAGAGCTGCGTTGCAGAGAGGTGTAAAAGGGCGTGGCCTGGACCACCTCTCTGCAACGCAGCCCTGTGGCGCTTACTGGAGGTACCTGGTGGTCCTGGGTTTAAGGTGCCGGTCCAGTCCTTCCTCAGGCAGCAGAACAGTCTTTCTTGCAGCAGTGCAGCAGGACAATCCTTCTGAGTTTTCCACAGGGACAGAAGTGATCTGAAGAGGGGACCTGAGGGTCCTATTTTTATTCCTGGTACCCCCTTTGAAGTGGGAGGAGCTTCGGTCATTTTCCCTTCAGAGAGGAATCTGGAATTGAAGTCAAAATAGACTAGTGTGAAATCCTTTGTAAGTGTGCTTAAGCAGTGGCATTGAAATGCAAATGGGGCTGTGCTCAGCTCTCCCCCCCCCAATCCTGCCAGAGGCCTCATCCTCCCACTACCCTTCCCTCAATTATGTAGTTATTTGGGAGGATTACACAAAGACCATTGCCACCTACACCTAGCCATATGACACAGGAAGCAGGCTGCAGCACTAAATGGTTAGGACAAACAAATGCAGACTTTCTAAAAGTGGTATTTTCAGAATTCTGACTTAAAATCGAACTTTACCATTAAATATGATTTTAAAACAATTCCTTAGACGCCAAACATGAATTTCCTACCTGCCTCTAGCAAAAGTTATCACATATTTAACGTGTTAAGTTAATCCAATGCTTTCGTATGGGAGAGATAGGCCTTGCAGTAGTGGAAAACGCATTTAAGAGTTTTTCACTACCAGGGCATGTAAAACTTAAAAGTACATGTCCAACCTTTTAAATACACTGCACCCTTCCTATTGACTGTTTAGGGCCTTCACTAGGGGTGACTAATATGCATTATAAAGGAAGGGGTAGGCCTGATAAAAGGATTATTTTGCCAGGTCGAAATGGTAGTCCAAAACTGCACACACAGTCTGCAAATGCAGGCCTGAGGCATATTTAAACAAGCATTGGCATAGCCAATAGGTCTCGCCTTTGGAACCTTATAAGTGTTTAGTCATGCAACAGTTGATGCTGTTTCACCAAGGATATTGTGCTGCATAACCAAATAGCGGCAACTAGCACCCCTTGATTTATGCCTGCCTTATGCCTCCGACTACAATAACCTTCTAGTCACTTCTCTTCTAATCCTGTCTATTAGAAACACGAGGCTACACTATGTAGTTCTTCGGCTTCCTTGTATACAGAAAAGCTTCATTTCCTTCAGCTGCAGGCAAGTTTCCAGGACGCACATTTATGCGCAGCTGACGTTTCCTAATTAGCAATGCCCTGAGGCTTCCCCCAGCTGAGGCCAAGTATAAATTAGCCTACACACACGCCACTTCCGCATTCATTAGCCAGCAACAGCAGCAGCAGGACGTCTCCGTCTGCACGGCTTCAGGCACCCATTAAATGCCCTTTCCCCCAACAAAATAAGTAAGTAAGCTATACTGCACCCCCGCGCTTCAAGTTTCACGAGCGTCAGGTCCATGTAATTGATAACCTATATTATCTACGTTGCAGATTGATACTGCCCTGGTGGCTTCATGCAATACCCAGCTGCGCAGCTTTAGTCTGCTTGATCTCACTTGACGATTCAAGTAAGTTCTTTACTCGCCTTCCCTAATCCCTATTAATTAACTTTCTCACCGCTTGTCCTCCTGTTAGACCTGGCATCATTGGCGTGAGTCTCCCTTCCATTTTTTTCTGATTGCCTCCTCTGTTTTTGATCTGTTTGCTGGTTTTAGATGCTTTGGGCACTGTGCCACTGCTATTCAGTGCCACAGTGCAAGTGCTCCCTATGGTAAATTGATGTATTGATTAGTGACTCCATGATTGGATCATTTGATTTACTTGTCAGACCCTAGTATAGTGCGCCATGTGTGCCCGGGGCCTGTAAATCAAATGCTGCTGGTGGGCTTGCAGCACTGGTTGTGCCACCCACAGAAGCAGCTTGTAAAGTGTGTCTCAGGCCTGCCATTGCAGAGCCTGTGTGCAGTCTGACTGCCATGTCGACTTGGCAAGTGCACCCACTTACCAGTCCCTAAACCTTCCCTTTTCTGCATATTAGTCACCCCTAAGGTAGGCCCTAGGGCAGGGTGCATTGTAAGTAAAAGGTAGGACCTGCCCTGATGTGTGTGGCATGTCCTAATAGTGAATTACAGCCATTTTCGTTTTTCACTAGTGCAAGGCTACCTGTTCCCCATAGGCCAGAATGGGCAGTTAGATTATTACATCTTATAATCCTAACTGACTCAGGGAACCAGGTAGAAATTCGAGTTTAGTATGCCTGAACTCAGAATGATAAAATACATCTTTTAGTGAAGTTGGTTTTAACATTCTGTGTTTGAAAATACCACTTTTAGAAAGTGGGTATTTTCTTGCCTAACTATCCAAGCCTGCCTCTGCTAGGTTGTGTATTCCTTGTCTGGAGTTTGAGTGACAGGGGCTGGGGGCTGCCAGGAGACAGGGTGAGTCAGCACAGGGCTGAATAGAGAGATCTGCATGCAGATGGGAGGGAGGAGTTGCACCTGGGACCTGAATAGGGCTGTGCCTTCCCTCCACAATGCTGGCTCTACCTCCTGTGGTGTGTCTGATGTCCCTGGCCTACACTGTGAAAGGAAAGGAGTCTTGTCAACACAGTGCTCCAAGACTGACCAGAACTGGTTTTGACTAGGCAAAGGCCTCTCTGCCTTCAGAGAACAAAGAGAAAAGTAGTATAAATATTGGGACCCAGACCCAAGAACTTTAGATCACTTCTGGAACAACAAGACAACCCTTTGCCAAGGAGAAGAACCAAGGAAGCTGCAGGAGTTGGACTGCCCCTCTGCCAAGTGTGCTGTTTGCTGGGTTGGCCTGCAGTGGTTTCTTCATTGCCAAGGAAAGGAGAAGGAACTTTTAAAGAACTTTCATCATCTTGGAGAATATTACTCCAAGGGCTTGATTTGAGCTTGCCTCCTGACTGAAGTCTCAGGGATACCAGACTTCACCCCCTTCTGTTTGCCTGCATCTGGAACTTGCTGTTCTGGTGCTACAGAAGGAATTTGCAACACCGACGCCGGCGAGCGACGCCGTCTCCTGCATCGAAGCCGTGAGCACTGCTCCGACTTGCAACGAAGACTCGACGCCGACCGCCGTGCCACCTCGACGCCAGCGAGCGACATGGTAAGCCTGCTATAGCCGTGAGCGCTGCTCCGACTCTACGACGCCGGCCCGACGCCTGCTGCTGTGCCGCATCGACTCCGAAGCTGACATCATCGCGGAGCCGATCGTCGACGTGGGTGGTCAAGAATCTATCGACATCGTGACATCGTACGGAACCGTGGCCTCGGCGCCGCCGTGGACGCCACCTCCTCTCCGGTCCGGAACCGACGCCTCCCTGCCTGCGCAAGCATCCAGGTCCCGACGCATCATCTCCTCCGAAGCAAGGAGCCGACGCCGCAACGGGCCAACGACGCCGCACCTCCCCGACGCCGTGAGCTGTCTTTGTTTTCGCTTTTCCAAGGTACTGTTCTTTGTGGGTCTGTTTTGACTCCGGGCCCGACGCCGCGCACCTCGCAGTCGGCGCCGTACTTTGGGATTTCTTTGACTCGACGTCGTGATAACTCCAGTTGGGGTTATTTGTTGCTAAAGACTGCTTTTAAGTGAAGAACCTATTTTTAAAACCATTTCTACCATCTTGAAGTATTATTGATTACAGTATTGTGGATTTTTGTCGTTTGTGGTCTTGTGATAAATCTATATAAAGAATACTTATTTTTATAAAACCTGTGTGGTGTCCATCTGTAGTGTTTTCACTGTATTACTGTATGTGTTCACAAATGCTTAACACACTGCCTCTTAGATAAGCCTGCCTGCTCGTGCCAAGTTACCAAGGGGGTGAGCAGGGGTTATCCAGGTGTGTAATCCCCTTTCCCTGACTTAGAAGCAAGGGTCCCTATTTGGACAAAGGTGCATACCATTGCCAACTAGGGACCCCCAGTTCTAACACCTCCCAATTATGGTTCCTCTTTTTTCCAAACAGTTTGGCTTTTTAACACACTGCCTACGGGGAGCCCTGGACTCCCATGCTGATTTACTGTCCCTGGGAACCAAAGAACTAGTCATGTTTTTTTTTTGCTAAACCCACGTAAGTGTCTTATCACCTGCCGTAACCTTAGACACTTCCGTTGTCCCAGCACCTTTTTTAATGCATATCCCTCCCCCTATTTCCTGCTCGGCAGTCTGCTTCGGACCAAGTTTTCTCCGTCCCTTGACTTTCCGCCAGTGACTGCGACCAATGAGTACAATCACCAAGTATGTTTGCTCCTTCTGTTTAAATTATGCAGACCCCTTGCCGCTTAGCACGTATGCTCACTACACCGGCGATTACTTAGAACCGTCTCTAGTCTGCTTAATATACCCATCACTCCCTCACTGATGCTCCTCCTTAGCTGCTTATCCTAGTTCAAAGCAATTTTAGTAATTTACCCGCCCGTTCCCTAACTTATAACAGGTTGAGTAATTCCTACAGTGAATTAATTCGCTATCAATTCCACTCACTTCCCTCCTTGGTTTTAATACATTGTTCTCCCTTGGACTCCTTGATTACTAGACCAGTCCAATGCTAGCATTAATTAACCCCATACAGGGAGCGAAATATTCTCCTAAATTAAATGTATTTAATAGTTTGTCTAAATGTACATATACAGAGTCTAAAATAAATGTCCCCTTCCCCCTCCCCTTTCCCCCCTTTTATTTCAGTTAGCTCACCATTGTCCTGGAAGATGAACCCCAATAATTGGGTTCAAACGTCGTCGACCATGCTACAACATTAACTCCTTGTAACTTGTATAAATCATTTAGGAGTTCAACTATATTGTTGTCAATGCGATGCCTTTTTAAAAAATTCACTATCACTATTTCACATCACGCTTTCTTTCACTTATTGTGTGAGCATGAGCACCCTATAAATTGAAATTTATGCGAATAAATATCTGTCATTCTGTGACCTATATGACCCTTTACAGACTCTTTTTCTTGCTCCCTATTGAATTAAATTCATTTTTTGAACAATACAGTGCCCCTCTCTGGGTCACCACTCTTGCTATTGGACCTTTTTAGGCCACACTTGAACCATTGTTCTTATAAATCCAGTACCACCCCAGGTTCATATATCGGGGTACCCTTGTTTCCCAAAAACGTTACTATTTATAAGGCGGGTGGTAATTTACTCTGTAAAATAATTCCGACGCAAAAATTGGCTGACTGGGTAGGATTTGAAGTGCATTCTAGTGCTGAATTTGTGCAATTTTTCCATCATCGGATGTTGACCTAATGTAAGGAGAAAGAGGCAGAAATAGCAAAATGAAAGAAGAGAGCTATAAGAAAACCGAGACAAAGCGATAAGGTGGGAATGAAAAAGAACCTGCAAGAGTGAGATAAAGAGACTGGAAATGTGTGTTGGGAGGCAGTGGTTTGAGATAGAATGAAGACACGTCAGCTTTGATATTAGTTCATCCTTTCTGGTTCAGAGTGCCAAAGGCCTCACTCAAGCTGCCCTTTGCTGTATTACATCTTTAGTCCATACAGTGGACCAACATGTGTAGTTTGTAGAGGTAAACATTGATTTATCACTTGTGTAAATGAAGTGAGCAAACTAGAGCAAATGCTGTCCAATTACAAAAGCAATTTGAAAAACACGTGTATGGGTCATTCACATGGACAGAATAATGTTCATTGGCACGTGCCATAACTTAATTGCTTGTTCTAGCCTAATTAATAGCTGTGTTATCAGCCAACAACTTTCCATGGTTCTAGCACGTTGTGTTTCCCGTCTAACTTCCACCATTGTAATATGTTGTAAAACTTCTAATTTTGATTCAGCGCGATTAATCCAGTTGGACTAAAGTAAGAGAGTGCCATGGTGTGCTAAAGGGGAGCCCAGGACTAGAAACCCAGTGACTGAAGGCATCTGGTAACCCTCCCACTGTCATATATGCACAAGAGGCACGCACCTCCACGCTTTTGCTTTAGAGCTCCTTTGTGACTCCGTTTTTAACCCCCTGCAGATTTTCTCACCTGCCATTCCCTGCCCTTACTGATCACCGACCGCCTTAGGCCAGACACACGCCTGGATGATGCACAGGCATTGGCACCTACCTCAAATATGCGTATACATAGCGTCCGGACACCTGTGTTTAGGCCACCGTACTCTTTACAAATGGTCTTTCATTCATTAGTGCATGGGTGGCCAGCATTGGTCCACAGGTGTCAGTCATATCTAGCCTGATTTTCGGGCTAGCAAAGACCATGTAAATGATCAAGATATAAATTAATTGTATGAAAACTTGTCCCCAATGGATATCCTGAAAATGTGTATTGGGTCTCGTAGGGAAGGATCATCTTTAAAAACACCCGCACACCAGCAGCAGGAATGAGCAAAGAAGTGACCCGCAGCATTCGTGGAAAGTGGGACGTTTCATACCTCTTCTTGATTGTAGAAAGGTTTGAACTATCAATTGTATATCTCCCTCATTCCTGTCAGCGGTGTGATTGTTAATAGGCAGGCAGCGTCCTCCAGTCTGTGGTGTGGGAGGAGCGCTCATGAGTGCCTGTCCGCTTGTACGAATCTAGTCCTTGTTGCTAAGCCACCAGATATAATGGGTTGAACCGCCGGCGCTTTGCAAGCTGGACCATTTCCTAATGGTGCTGTGATTTCTAACATCAATGCTATCCATACGTATATGGAATTTAGAGGCATTTGCGCTGCTACCAAAGAAGCCGTGATATAGATGCCATGTCCTACCACAAGCCCCTAAACACCCACCCGTTTTCAGGAACTATGTAAAACAAGGTGTTGTATGGCTTTTCTGCGGGGCGTGGATGAAAAAGGAAACCGTTCGTGTAAGCGGCATTGTCCTAATTGCAGTAATATGAAACGGCTTTCATTTCCCGTCCTGTGACTTTAAAACACAAATCGGCGAAGGACTGGGTTAATCGCGCAGCATTCACGGCGATTGCAGTGGCAGACAAGCAGCCTTTGTACACGCAGCACAGCGTGGCACTGACCCGTGCCGGATCAGAGAGGAGCGGGGGCGAGCGAGCGCGGCAGTGTGGTGAGCTGACCACACGCTTGTGCATCGTGCCTGAAACAGATGGCGGCCGTGCGGGTAACCGCACGGAAAAGGCCATTGTGCACGAGCGTGTGGTCAGCTTTTAAAACCACCTACATAAAGTCTCGCAGAGCAGCGCATGCGCGCTACTCTATGCTCGACCTAAAAACGACTTAATAGTGTGTGGCGCAATCACTGCCGCAGGCCCACTAGTAACCTTTAATTTACAGGCCCTGGGCATATGTAGTACCACTTTGCTATGGACTTACAAGTAAATTAAAGGTGCCAATTGGGTCTGAGCTAATTTTACCATGTTTAAAGGCAAGAGCCTACACACCTTAGCAGTGGTAAAGTGCAGAGAGTTGCAAAAGCCAACAAAAATGGGTTCAGAAATGGATGGTGAAGCCAAACGTCTGGGGATGACCCTGCAGAGAGGGCCAAAGCCTTCAGTAGGCCATACTCATTGGCGGCTGGACACGGACTCACAACCGAGCAGCTGCCAATTAAGGGCCTGTGATCATTTCTTTGACGATCTGTTGCTCACTTGTACCTTGTGTCATGAGCAAAGGAAACTACACGTCTGATCATTGTTACATGAATGTGCTATTAGACCTGTTCATGAAGCAAGTGCTTTCCTTTCATGTTAGAAAATATTTTGTTAGTCCTTGCAGTGCAAAGATAGAAAGAGTAGTTCAAACATTTTGCTGCAGATATTCTTTAAATACGTATATGATGTTTTGTTCTGGAAGAAAGAGGGAATTATGAATTTTCTGCATTTGCTGTTTTATATGGACTTTTGGTTTAATAAAATATTTATTATAGAACTATTAATATAAAACATACATTCAAACAAGAATGGAAAAATACTTGGTAAGAGTTAGACAAGAGATATACAGTCTCTGAATAAAGTTAAGCATCAGAAAAATGTTGGTACCTTTGACCAAATTTAAAAGAATCAATTTTTTAATCCTTAAATTATCTAGATCTATTTTTATTCGTACATTTTCAAAATGCAGCCGGTGGGATCAGTGTTCATAGACCACAGGATCTCTGGCCATCAAAACCTTCATGACCCCACCCTCACTTCATGACACTCACAAGATGGCACCTTGAGGTTAAAGTGCATTTGACCCCACCCTCACTTCATGACACTCACAAGATGGCACCTTGAGGTTAAAGTGCATTTGACCCCACCCTCACTTCATGACACTCACAAGATGGCACCTTGAGGGTAAAGTGCATTTGACCCCACCCTCACTTCATGACACTCACAAGATGGCACCTTGAGGTTAAAGTGCATTTGACCCCACCCTCACTTCATGACACTCACAAGATGGCACCTTGAGGTTAAAGTGCATTTGACCCCACCCTCACTTCATGACACTCACAAGATGGCACCTTGAGGTTAAAGTGCATTTGACCCCACCCTCACTTCATGACACTCACAAGATGGCACCTTGAGGTTAAAGTGCATTTGACCCCACCCTCACTTCATGACACTCACAAGATGGCACCTTGAGGTTAAAGTGCATTTGACCCCACCCTCACTTCATGACACTCACAAGATGGCACCTTGAGGTTAAAGTGCATTTGACCCCACCCTCACTTCATGACACTCACAAGATGGCACCTTGAGGTTAAAGTGCATTTGACCCCACCCTCACTTCATGACACTCACAAGATGGCACCTTGAGGTTAAAGTGCATTATTTTCAAGCTTATACATTAGATGCTGCTACAGGTGAGATTACATCCTCTGTGTAGTGTGATGTCACCGTTCTTTGGTGCGCGTTTGTGTTCTCTATTGCAGTGGCCCAGTTGTGACCGTGTGAGCGCTTGTGCGGGTTCAGTCTGGTGACCTAGGGGAGGTAACAGGCTTTCTTTTCTTACTGTGACCAGCAGCAAGTCGGTGTTTTTCACTACTGAGTGTATTTGTTGTTCCAAAGAGGGTGAAACATTGTCCTGGTTCTTGTGATCATGACCTCAGGGGTGTGAAGGCTTAAGACATGCTTTTTCATCCAGAGTACATCTCTAACATCATCAGATGTTCTTAGGGGAAAGCCTGATTGTTTTGATAATTTTCCAATAATGTGGCCATGTGTGTCTTTGGTGTGTGTTTGAAATTGTAGCTAATGTATGTAAATTCCTTCTGCTGAAAGCCTGGATATAGATTTGAAATAAAATTGGCAAAATGGTAGAACCCTGGTTACCAGCACATGTTATGGTTTCCTAGTTGAGGTGGCCCTGCTGGTTGTTAGAGGCGGGTGCAGTCTGAAGGGTATCGCACAAGAACTTACACCTGGGCTGTCCCTTCTATCAGAAAAACGAATTATTTATCACAGTAGCAGAATGAGAGAGTATGAGTAAGTCATCCCTTGTCTGTGAGATCCAGATGTGAGACCATCCCAATGACCCAACCCTTGTCCTCTGAAGCCCCAGGCTCTGGAGCTGCTGACCTGGAGATCTCCATTTCAATGCCAGCTTCATCCGTGTCCTTAAAGAGCTGAAACATTCTTATTAAGGACTTCCGTAAAGACCCTTGATGTTACCTCTACCCAGGACCACTGGAACTATGCGGCAGAGGAGGAGCAAACGGGGCAGCAGAGTTTACTCCACTGTGAGTCAAGAATGTGGCTGCCCGCCGCCCCCAAAGGGGGCCCCCTAAAAGGGCGGCCCTTTAGTGCCATTGCGGCACAAGCCTACCCCTCGCTCTAGCAGCAGAGGGCTTCCGCCTGGAGCCCGCTGTTCAGGGGTGTGGGCATCACTTCCGTACGCCCAGGGGGAGGGAGGGTATGTATACCCCTCTGACCCTCCCAGCGGCCTCTTTTCCGCCAGCCACGCCGTCTCCCTCCTTCCTCTTACCCTTCGGCTGGGCTGGTGGGCAAGGTGTAATGAATGTTTTAATGTTTTCTTTTGCGTTGCAGGCGGAGTTACAGAGGCGATCTGGTAGCAGTCTGGCACAGTAATGGGTACCTCTGCGGCAGACGGGTACAGTAAGGGTACCTCTGCGCGGCACAATAGGGGTGCCAGAGCCAAAGACCAGGATCCTCAGGGCAGGGTCCTGGAGAACAGCGACGGCGCCCGTTAGTCCTTCGTGGCGGTTGGGGGCCTGACCAACCGGGGTTTGCCCTGCTACGCTCCGCCCTGAAAGGGGCGTGAGTAGGATGGTAACAAGGGCCACGTGATCCAGTGGTGGATCAACAAAGGTGTAGCGCTGATCGGGCATCCATCCCACAGTGCTGGCTCATCAGGCGGGCAGGGGCAGCATAGGTTGGACGGCTGCCTGCCCATGGATCGCCCGTAAGATAACCCACCTTATTGCATACTCTTGTATGGAATAAACCTGCGACAAGTTTTCCCATAAACAAAGTGTCTTGTGGTTTATTTATGCACGTTCGCCTATGGGAAGGTGGGGGGATGTTGCCGGTATTGGGACTAAAGGCAAATTAAGTGACTTCACGCAGCACATTTTGTGATAAGATTCCTTTGTTATTATTTTGTCATTTGTACACTTGGTAACACTGTCTGGGAAAAGGTTCAACCATATCAGCACCAATGTAACACCCACATACAGCAGGAAGCCTGAGACGAGCAGTCAATCTTTGGGGGGGGCCTCCCTGGGGGAACAGAAGGCGCAGCGTTCAGTACATTCGGATCCGTTTGAGCAAGAAATGAAACCGCAGATGATGATTCGAAGCAAGTGCAGCAGGTTTACAATAAGAAACGGTGCCAGCGACAGTGAACTCCTTAAAAGGCATCATTTTAATTAGCAAAGGAGGGTGACATTGCAGCAATATACATTGGGCAGTGTGTAGCAGAAGAACATGTGAGCAGACCATGGTTATTGGTCAGCGGCCCCCTGTGCACCTTTGTAAGGGGACAGGATAGGTGTGAGAAGGAACACACTGTAGATGAACTGGGGTAGGGCATGGAGGCGGTCGGGTTTGACACCTCTGTCTGCTGTATTACATTATTATGCCAGTGGGTACCGGGTGCTTAAGGTAAAGCAGATGTTCGGCTCCAGATGTAGCCCTGAGGCAGCTAGTGTGCAGGAGGTGGGGAGAGCAGTGACCTGGGCCTCGGTACAGGACATATGATCTGAGCGCCCATGCTTAGGAGGTGAGGACACCTCGGATGCTATTATGGTGGCACAACCCAAGTCACTGTGAGCGGTTGGCAGAAGAGCTGGCTGCTCGTGCTCATGGTGGTAGGACGCCATCCCTGGGTTTCTCCAAGACTCCCCAGAGTCCTTCCCACTCTGGCTCTTGGTGCCTCCGGACCCCCTGGCTGTGCTCTCCGTCTGGGCACCAGGTCTTGGTGAAGGGTGGGCGCGTGGCCTTCGACTGTGATGCCATCGCATGTCTAGCTACGAGAAGCCCCAGATCTAGGAGCCTGGTGCTGCCTGGCGGTGCTTTGGTCTCGTGTAGACCCAGGGCACAGGCATCCCATGGCTCCCTGACTGACAGGGGAGAGTCCCACCCTATGTAGGACAAAGAATTGTATTAATGTATATGTGGCATTTTGTGAAATTGTGTGTGGGTTCTTGAGCATCCCGGCCCATTTTTTGTCATGGACTGACCTCTCAATTTCGGTTTCCATTTGTCTCGTAAGTGTTGTAGTGAGGTGGGTATATGGCTCAAAAGGGCTTTATATAGCCTACGAACGCATCTTCTCTGAGCCCCTAAGGGACTGGCCCCTTGGTTTGACTCTCATTTGAGAGAGCTTAAAAAGAATTGTAAAATAATAGAAAGAAAATGGAGAGAATTCTATGATAAAAGTAGTGAAAAGGAATACAGGAATGCATTTAAGAAGTATTACCATGCCAATAAAAGAACTCAGCATACGTTTCACACCAAAAATGCATAATGCTGGTAAAAGAAGTGTTTACTATAGTAAATTCACTGATTAACCCATCTGGAAAGGCCTTTGGTATAACACCTTCTGTTGCTCGCTGCAATGATTTAGCTAGTTTTGTTTTTGGGAAGAAAAAAACAGGCGTTTATGCATCTTTTCCGGGTCATGAACTAATTTCTTCTGCAGATGAAAAAGTGATTCCGTCCGTAGCTACTAAGGAAATACTGTCTATTTTGTTATCTATATGGGATGAGGACTTGTGTACCTTAATGACTAGGGTAAAATCATGTTCCCCATTGGACCCTGCCCCTCCTTATATTGTTCATCAGGCAGCTGGGTCTGCCTTTCCTTTTTAGGTCGAGCTTTCGAGACCTATTGTATCTTCTTCTGGGGTAAAGTCCACCCACTGTTATTCATTTGTTTGTTTCAGTGTCCTTCAAAAGGAGACAGGGCGGATGGGCCGTCCCAAAAGGAGACAGGGCGGATGGGCCGTCCCAAAAGGAGACAGGGCGGTAACAAAGAAGCACTGTTGGGAGAGTTGTTTTTAAACTGTATTTATTGTAAGTGACTTTCCGCTTCCTTGAGAGCAGGGTGAGGAGTGAAGGGATTTTCAACCAGATGGAAAAGTCATAGTCGGGGTGGGGGTGTGTGTGGGGGGAGTGGAGGTTCCACGGGGTTGAGACCGGGTGTCCATTCGTGCACGGCGAGTGCCTAGGGCATAGTGCCAATATCGGCAACACTCGCCACCCCACCATACAGCACTCTCCTAGAGAAATAACCAGACAAGACACCTTCTTTGTGGAGAAAACTGCTGCAGGTTTATTAGCATTACAAATATGCCAACATGGTGGGTTATCTAAACGGCGTCAGGGAATGGGCAAGAGGGCGCCCAGGGGCGGGGAGAGGTATATGTACCTCGCCTCCTCCCGGAAGTGACGCGGAACACTGGACCCCTGAGGGTCCCAAACGCTGGGAGGCTGCCTCCTGTGCCCTCCTGTGGCACTAAGGCGGCCGCCCTCTTAGTGGGTCTCCTTCGTGGACCCCGGGCAGCCTGCAGATGCTGTGAGACGGTGCCCGTGGGGCCCCTCTGTGGGGCCACAGTTGTTCATAGAGCGTGAGTTTTCGTGGGTCTCCTGCACTCTTTCCCCTCCCACCTGCACGGGGGTCGTGACCCGTGCACATCTGACCAGGTTGCCCCCTCACCCGATCGGACTCTAAAGTCCCCCACAGTAGCTCCAACTAGACTTTCAGCGCTGAGAAGTATCCGAGAGGTGCACGCAGCGCTTCATGAACCTTCTATGAATGCATTGCTTTCCCTGAGTATGCGCTGCCTCAGGTCCTTGCTTGCTGCCGCCCACACGAGGACACTCTGTTCGTTTGGCTGGGAGACCTGTGGGGTGTGTGCACCCCCGTCTCACTGGGACCTTTAACTTCTTGAAGCGGATTTGTGATGGAGTTTTTATTGTCTGTAGCTCTTCCGTCCTCGCGCGGCCCCACAGCATCCTCCGGATAATTGAGCCCGGAGATGTTTACCAGACAGATGGTGCATGGCTTCGCCCATCAGGGGCTCTGCTGGCTAGTAGTGGTGGGGGCGCATTGTACCCTCCGCCCCCACCCCCCACGCAGAGCTGTAGTGTGAAATGTTGGATGACATTCCGAGCTCGCGATGTCCGTGCCTGCTCCGCCTTTCAACGTCTCTCTGCTGTGCCCAGAGTACAGAAGTAGTGGTATGTACCCCGTGGATGTTGAGCTGTGCCCACACCGCCATGAAGATGATGGCACGGGCTTTAGGTGGATGACGTGCCACCACTCGGGGTCCACCCGCCCGAGAAGCACATCGCCCGCTTCGGGGTATCTTCGATGGGTTGGGGGGGCTCAACCATAAATTCAGATGGGTCCTGGTTGCTGGGGGCGCAGGGGCGAGCGCTCTATTTTCCAATAATAATAATAATATAAAACACAAGTGCAGGGCCCAAAATGTTCCTTAGGTGCCGGTGAACTGCGCACCTGATGCCAAGGCTGCCTAGTGTTGCCCACCTCATGCCATGTACTTCACCCACCCGACACCTCCTGTCTCCTTATCTCATGAATACCAGGGTAGCATCTCTTGATTCCGCCTCATACCTCTTTCTTGCACCCCCTACACTTCCTTTCTCCTCACCTCGTAAATACCAGGACTGTCAAGCCTTGATTCTGCCTCATGCCTCTTTCTTGCACCCCCTACACTTCCCTTCTCCTCACCTCATAAATACCATGGCTGCCAAGCCTTGATTCCGCCTCATACCTCTTTCTTGCACCCCCTACACTTCCCTTCTCTTCACCTAGTAAATACCAGGGCTGTCAAGCCTTGATTCTGCCTCATGCCTCTTTCTTGCACCCCCTACACTTCCCTTCTCCTCACCTCATAAATACCAGGGCTGCCAAGCCTTGATTCCGCCTCATACCTCTTTCTTGCACCCCCTACACTTCCTTTCCCCTCACCGCATAAATACCATGGCTGCCAAGCCTTGATTCCGCCTCATACCTCTTTCTTGCACCCCCTACACTTTCTGTCTCCTTATCTCATGAATACCAGGGTAGCATCTCTTGATTCCGCCTCATACCTCTTTCTTGCACCCCCTACACTTCCTTTCTCCTCACCTCGTAAATACCAGGACTGTCAAGCCTTGATTCCGCCTCATACCTCTTTCTTGCACCCCCTACACTTCCCTTCTCCTCACCTCATAAATACCAGGGCTGCCAAGCCTTGATTCCGCCTCATACCTCTTTCTTGCACCCCCTACACTTCCTTTCCCCTCACCGCATAAATACCATGGCTGCCAAGCCTTGATTCCGCCTCATACCTCTTTCCTGCACCCCCTACACTTTCTGTCTCCTTATCTCATGAATACCAGGGTAGCATCTCTTGATTCCGCCTCATACCTCTTTCTTGCACCCCCTACACTTCCTTTCCCCTCACCGCATAAATACCATGGCTGCCAAGCCTTGATTCCGCCTCATACCTCTTTCTTCCGCCACCCTACACTTCCCTTGTCCTCACCTCATAAATACCTGAGCTGCCAAGCCTTGATTCCACCTCATACCTCTTTCTTGCACCCCCTACACTTCCCTTCTCCTCACCTCATAAATACCAGGGCTGCCAAGCCTTGATTCCGCCTCATACCTCTTTCTTCCACCACCCTACACTTCCTTTCCCCTCACCGCATAAATACCAGGGCTGCCAAGCCTTGATTCCACCTCATACCTCTTTCTTGCACCCCCTACACTTCCCTTCTCCTCACCTCATAAATACCAGGGCTGCCAAGCCTTGATTCCACCTCATACCTCTTTCTTGCACCCCCTACACTTCCCTTCTCCTCACCGCATAAATACCATGGCTGCCAAGCCTTGATTCCGCCTCATACCTCTTTCTTCCGCCACCCTACACTTCCCTTCTCTTCACCTCGTAAATACCTGAGCTGCCAAGCCTTGATTCCGCCTCATACCTCTTTCTTGCACCCCCTACACTTTCTGTCTCCTCACCTCGTGAATACCAGGGCTGCCAAGCCTTGATTCCGCCTCATGCCTCTTTCTTGCACCCCCTACACTTCCTTTCCCCTCACCGCATAAATACCATGGCTGCCAAGCCTTGATTCCGCCTCATACCTCTTTCTTGCACCCCCTACACTTTCTGTCTCCTTATCTCATGAATACCAGGGTAGCATCTCTTGATTCCGCCTCATACCTCTTTCTTGCACCCCCTACACTTTCTGTCTCCTCACCTCGTGAATACCAGGGCTGTCAAGCCTTGATTCCGCCCCATACCTCTTTCTTCCACCACCCTACACTTCCTTTCCCCTCACCGCATAAATACCATGGCTTCCAAGCCTTGATTCCGCCTCATACCTCTTTCTTCCGCCACCCTACACATCCCTTGTCCTCACCTCATAAATACCTGAGCTGCCAAGCCTTGATTCCACCTCATACCTCTTTCTTGCACCCCCTACACTTCTCCTCACCTCATAAATACCAGGGCTGCCAAGCCTTGATTCCACCTCATACCTCTTTCTTGCACCCCCTACACTTCCCTTCTCCTCACCGCATAAATACCATGGCTGCCAAGCCTTGATTCCGCCTCATACCTCTTTCTTCCGCCACCCTACACTTCCCTTCTCTTCACCTCGTAAATACCTGAGCTGCCAAGCCTTGATTCCACCTCATACCTCTTTCTTGCACCCCCTACACTTTCTGTCTCCTTATCTCATGAATACCAGGGTAGCATCTCTTGATTCCGCCTCATACCTCTTTCTTGCACCCCCTACACTTTCTGTCTCCTCACCTCGTGAATACCAGGGCTGTCAAGCCTTGATTCCGCCTCATACCTCTTTCTTCCACCACCCTACACTTCCTTTCCCCTCACCGCATAAATACCATGGCTTCCAAGCCTTGATTCCGCCTTATACCTCTTTCTTGCACCCCCTACACATCCTTTCCCCTCACCGCATAAATACCATGGCTGCCAAGCCTTGATTCCGCCTCATACCTCTTTCTCTTCCGCCACCCCACACTTCCCTTGTCCTCACTCTCATAAATACCTGAGCTGCCAAGCTCCTTGATTCCACCTCATACCTCTTTCTTTGCACCCCCTACACTTCCCTTCTCCTCACCTCATAAATACCAGGGCTGCCAAGCCTTGGATTCCGCCTGCTACCTCTCTCTTCCACCACCCTACACTTCCTTTCCCTCACCGCATAAATACCATGGCTGCCAAGCCTTGATTCCGTCTTCATACCTCTTTCTTGCAACCCCTACACTTTCTGTCTCCTCACCTCGTAAATACCATGGCTGCCAAGCCTTGATTCTGCCTCATGCCTCTTTCTTGCACCCCCTACACTTTCTGTCTCCTTATCTCATGAATACCAGGGTAGCATCTCTTGATTCCGCCTCATACCTCTTTCTTGCACCCCCTACACTTTCTGTCTCCTCACCTCGTAAATACCAGGGCTGTCAAGCCTTGATTCCGCCTCATGCCTCTTTCTTCCACCACCCTACACTTCTTCCCCTCACCGCATAAATACCATGGCTGCCAAGCCTGGATTCCGCCTCATACCTCTTTCTTCCGCCACCCTACACTTCCCTTGTCCTCACCTCATAAATACCTGAGCTGCCAAGCTCTGATTCCACCTCATACCTCTTTCTTGCACCCCCTACACTTCCCTTCTCCTCACCTCATAAATACCAGGGCTGCCAAGCCTTGATTCCACCCTCATACCTCTTTCTTGCACCCCCTACACTTCCTTCTCACCGCATCAATCCATGGCTGCCAAGCCTTGATTCCGCCTCATACCTCTTTCTTCCGCCACCTACACTTCCCTTTGTCCTCACCTCATAAATACCTGAGCTGCCAAGCCTTGATTCCACTCTCATACCTCTCTTGCACTCCCTACACTTCCCTTCTCCTCACCTCATAAATACCAGGGCTGCCAGTTCCTGATTCCACCTCATACCTCTTTTTGCACCCCCTACACTTCCCTTCTCCTCACCGCATAAATACCATGGCTGCCAAGCCTTGATTCCGCCTCTATACCTCTTTCTTCCGCCCATCCTACACTTCCCTTGTCTCTCACCTCATAAATACCTGAGCTGCCAAGCCTTGATTCCACCTCATACCTCTTTCTTGCACCCTCTACTACTTCCCTTCTCCTCACCTCATAAATACCAGGGCTGCCAAGCCCTGATTCCGCCTCATACCTCTTTCTTCCACCACCCTACACTTCCTTTCCCCTCACCGCATAAATACCAGGGCTGCTAAGCCCTTGATTCCACCTCTATACCTCTTTCTTGCACCCCTACACTTCCCTTCTCCTCACCTCATAAATACCAGGGCTGCCACAGCCTTGATTCCACCTCATACCTCTTTCTTCCACCACTGACACTTCCTGGCTCTTTATCTCAGTCTTGCAGGTTCGTTTTTCACCCCTGCTTGTCTCCCTTGTTCGTGGTTTTCGTATCATTCTCTTTCTTCTGCTGTCTCGCTTTCTGCCTTCCTGTCTGGATTTCAGAGGGGCTCTAGTGCCTCATCGCCTCCCTCACACCCCCTCGGCCTCCTTTCCCCACAGCCCGCGCCACCCCCGTGATGGGGGGCTCAGCTTCTGTAGATCGTGTGTTTGTGGTGTCTTGTCTGTTGTGGACTGGAGCCTCGGTTGGGGACTGGCTGTCTCACCCCAGTTGTAAGTGGCCGTTGTTCTGGGGGCAAGGTTGGCCCTTTACTCTTTGCCTCTAGGCGCTACTAGTAATTTGCCCTCTGGGAGCTGGCAGAGGCTGGCATTGGGCACAGAATCCGCTCCCTGGAAGTTGTGTTTATGTTGTGACTAGTATTGTGTGTTCTGATCACTGTTTACATGGCGGAGGGTAGGTATTGCCACACCCCTCCTCCTTGCCAGCGAGATGAAATGCCATTTAACTGAGCAGCGGCTGCAGCTTGTTATTTACAGCGCATGGAAGCCGCTCAAAAGCTTTATAACGAAGCGCTGCTCCGGTGCTTTTGAAATTACTGCAAAACGCATTGACCACTATACAAAAAATAACAAGTCAGCACATCTATTGAAAACAAACATTGGCATAGCCAGGGCTTTAAGTGGGATGAAAAAACTGGGGGGTCTCTCAAAGGGGCGTCGCCAATGTAATTAAGGGCGTGGCTTAAAACACGTAAGCTAAAAATCTGTGCTTAGCATAGTGTGCCGCCCAACTTGTATTTTGCTGTTTCTGTCATTGCATCTAGATATATGATACAACAAGTAACATCATACCTACAACAAGTCAGGACTATTGGCTTTGTCAATGGTTGTTAATTGCACAAGATAAATAGGCAGCAACTATGGCTTGCATATAATATTGAAAAAGCTTCCACTTAAAGCCCGGTGACACCACGACAATGTTGCTGCTCCAGAGTTTAAAAAGAGAAGGAATTCCAGAGAGAAAAATGACTCTCTTTAAAGGATTTCCCTTCCCCACTAACGCTCACCTGGCATGACGTCATGCCGTAACTTCTACACTAGTGAGAAGTGAGCAGTGTGAGCACCCGCACTTCATGTGCTTGCTGTCACTGCAGTCCAGAAAAAAACGGACTGCAGTGACAGCAGGCACAAAACAGAGCCCGATAGAGACCCGTTTCGAGGCCCCCTTAAAAAAACTGCCGGTGCTCAGACCCGGTGAGACCCGGCCCAATTAAAGCCCTGGGCATAGCCAATAGGTCTTGCCCATGGGCGAGCTTTTGACTTTGGCAATCGGGTAGGAGTGGCGGACGGGAACGGGAAGGAAGAAGCAGAGACAGGGAGAATGAACAATGATGAGGGGGAGAGGAAACAGGGACGAGAGGGTGGGGGAGGGGAAACAGGGACGAGAGGGTGGGGAGAGGAAACAGGGACGAGAGGGTGGGGGAGGGGAACAGGGAGCCGAGAGGGTGGGGGGAGAGGAAGCAGGGACGAGAGGGTGGGGGGGGAGGGGAAACAGTGACCGAGAGGGTGGGGGGAGGAGAAACAGAGACGAGAGGGTGGGGGGAGGAGAAACAGGGACGAGAGGGTGGGGGAGAGGAAGCAGGGACGAGAGGGTGGGGGAGAGGAAACAGGGACGAGAGGATGGGGGAGAGGAAACAGGGACGAGAGGGTGGGGGAGAGGGAAACAGGGACGAGAGGGTGGGGGGAGGAGAAACAGGGACGAGAGGGTGGGGGAGGAGAAACAGGGACGAGAGGGTGGGGGAGAGGAAACAGGACGAGAGGGTGGGGAGTGGAGAAACAGGGACGAGAGGGTGGGGGAAGAGGAAGCAGGGACGAGAGGGTGGGGGGAGGAGAAACAGGGACGAGAGGGTGGGGGAGAAGCAGGGACGAGGGGGTGGGAGGGGGGAGAAACAGGGACGAGAGGGTGGGGGGAGGAGAAACAGGGACGAGAGGGTGGGGGGGAGAAACAGGGACGAGGGGGTGGGGGGAGGAGAAACAGGGACGAGAGGGTTGGGGGGAGGAGAAACAGGGACGAGAGGGTGGGGGGAGAGGAAACAGGGACGAGAGGGTGGGGGGAGGAGAAACAGGGACCGAGAGGGTGGGGGGAGAAACAGGGACGAGGGGGTGGGGGGAGGAGAAACAGGGACGAGAGGGTGGGGGAGGGAGAAACAGGGACCGCGAGGGTGGGGGAGGAGAAGCAGGGAGCGAGAGGGTGGGGGGAGGAGAAACAGGGACGAGAGGGTGGGGGAGGAGAAGCAGGGACGAGAGGGTGGGGGAGAGGAAGCAGGGACGAGAGGGTGGGGGAGGGAGAAACAGGGACGTAGAGGGTGGGGAGAGGGAAACAGGGACGAGAGGGTGGGGGGAGGGAGAAGCAGGGACTGAGAGGGTGGGGGAGGGGAAACAGGGGACGAGAGGGTGGGGGGAGAGGAAACAGGGACGAGAGGGGTGGGGGGAGAGGAAACAGGGACGAGAGGGTGGGGGGAGCAGAAAAAGGGACGAGTGGGTGGAAGGGAAAAGGAACAAGTTTGAGCTATTGGCATTATAAATGACAATGCATTTTATTTAGGTTTTGGTTTTTAAAACATAAATAAAAGGCATTGTCATGTACAATGCCTATAGCTTAAACTCGTGTAAGTGAGAGACCTGTTGCATTGCAGATGCTTGTTGTAAGTAGCGGCGGTGCTCTGATGTGGGGATTGGAGGAGACGTCCCTCCCACGATGCCCTCGTCAGACTTTGAAGTGGAAGAGGCACTTGTTAGTCGGGGATCTGACAGGCTGTCTGCAGGGGTCTTAGGAGGCACTCCAAGCACTGGCGCGAGAGCTCAGGGGGCTTCGTGGAGCTGTGCTCCGGCTGTTATTCCACACCCAGGGCTGCGTCTAATCCGTGCTTCGGGGAGGCGGAGAAGCACGCACGCGGAATTGAGATGCGTGCTCGGTGGTATTTGCACATAAAAATGACACTGCAGGGGTAACTTGTCAAGGCCGCCACCTTTCTAGCACAAAACACTTGATTTCCACAGCTAGCATTAGTAAAACCAAACAGTAGGGTTTTTAATTAAATAGTTTTTATTTTGGCAGTCTACCACACTAAAGACAAAACATTTCAACGGCTTGTTTTAATTTCTACACAGTGGCAGTTGTTGTTTTTAGTTAGGCCTTAATCTTGTACACACTGAGGCGTACCCTACTTCTCAGCCCTAGTTGTCATGCTTTCTGGTTTATTGGTGTGCCTTAACATTAAATCTAATGGGGACACAGCTGTAACCAGAAAAAAAATAATTCAGGAAGTCCCAGGAGAAGGAGCCGCGACGAAACTGAAACCAATGACAGTCACAGAAAAGTCAGCATTCCATTTATTTTCAATCTATTTCTTCAACAGCAAACACGTTCTACCAATCTACTTCCTCGAGGTTTCGTGAGAGGGAATAGCTTTGGGGGCGAGTGGTGCTGGGCATGTCTACCAGCGAGAATAAAAACATTCAGGAATTAAATGGTGGGAGCACTGCAGGAACCCGAGCAGGGAAGGTGATGAGAAGGGGTGGCGTGACATTCATTTCGAACACCACAGCAGGGCTTTCCCGAAACAGCGCCCACCCTGCAGACTTTGTAATGCTGGCCTTCTACATCTGCAGCGTGTTTTATCTGGTAGCAGCTTCATTCTGAGTTGTTTGCATAAATCGGAGTGAAGAACAACGGCCGAAGTACCGACAGGGCACAACAGCGGGCTGGTATTTTCATTCACGGGCGAATCTTCGCCTGTATGGGAACATCTGACGTGAACTGTGCAATGCACCAGTGTAACCGCACATTGGTCGCTTTAACGCATTCTCTTGCACCTGCAATCCCCCTTCATGCATGGCTCTGACAAAGGACTTCTTACCACAGCGGGCAGTGACTTTTTAGGTCTCGCCTACGCAGCGCGCATGCGCTGTATAGGAGGGGACCTTTTGCAGTCAATCAGCATTTTGGCTAAAAGGGTGCATGTTTTGCATTGCTTTCTATTGCAACGCATGCACGTTTGGCGTTTCCCTTGCGGGAGAGAGCATCGGCGCCATCTGTTTGTAATTATCTTGAAAACAGATGGTGCCTCCTGCTCGCTCCCGCAAGGGAAACGCTTGTGTTGTCTGGTCCACGCGACGCGTCTCTGCGGTCACTGGAGACTCTTTTTTTCTTCTTTCTTTTCAAATTTAACTTTATTGTTCCCCACTTACGGCTCTGCCTCTTCAGCCCTTTCTCCTCACTGCGGAGCTTTCCTGACTGCCGCCTATTGGCCGATTTCTGCTGTCTCCTTTTGCCATCGGCTGCCTGTGTTGCCTCTTGGTACTACGTGCAGGTCAGGCAAGTCGTGTTGCTTCTTCCAGCCTCATTGGGAGTCCTCGCCTGCTTCCTCCAGGTCATTGGCTGGTTTTCTCTTCTTCACGTGGCCCAGGCAATCAGAACTTTGCTCCTCGTACCCAGGCAGTGTCGTTTGGCAACTGGGTCATCCTACGCTGACTCACACAGCATATTTTCAGCTGATTTCTCCTTGTTTTCGCCAGCTCTGTTCTGTTGTTTTGTGCAACTTTTCCTCACGCTGATTAGCACAACTCTACTTAATGGCTGCCTGCTTCAAGCTTTGCGTTGCTTTTGTTTACTCTGTGCAAGTTCTACTACGCGCACTCTTGTGGAGGTGGGGTGGAGGGGACGTGCATGGGGACCAGACACACACATCAGCCACAATGCTCTACAACATAGCCAAAAGTTCTGTCTAAACACATAAGGTCTCAAAAGCGAGACCTATTGGCTATGCCAATGCTTGTTTGTCATGGTTTGGTTTGAATGCCACCACCGCAGTGGGTCCACCAGGGATGCTGTTCAACGGAGACGTGTGTCTTCTGTAATCAAGGAACAACAATACAATTTGGAGGGAAATGAATTAAGTGTGACTCAAAAGTCCCTTTCATCCTTGTGACTGCGCTGTTCTTTTAAAGCGCGGATGCAGTTGTAAGTTTCTCCACCTGATTGTGGGGCACGTTACCAGCTCCCTGGAGGTTTTGCTTGTGCTGCTCAAATGTATCATCAACTGGGCTCTCACGGCAAAAAGGACATTAAAAATCAGCTTCAAAGGTGAAGAAGGAGATCACAGGTCTAGCTGATGAGGCGCGCGCTGCGCTGAAAGTGACCGTGAAGTGAAAGCAGCTGCAGCATCCCTCGCGCACAGATGCTCCTAACCGCAAGCCATAGGCCGGAAGTACCGCGAGCCGGTGCGCGACCAGGCTGACCTCCATCTGTTTCCAATTGCGATAATTGGAAACAGATGGCGCTACTGCTCGCTCCCGAGCACCCTAGGCCACAGAAGACAGAAGGCGGGACATGCACCCGCCTTGGGACAATTGCGTGCTGTCTTTCTTAGAAAGACCCATGCAAAGGCCAGTAGCGGGTGAAAAAAAAAAAGCACACGCACGAGCGTGTGTTTAGAGTTTAAAAGCCCTTACTTAAAGTCTCGCAGAGATGCGCGCTGGCTCAGGCGAGACCTAAAAATGACTTTTTACTATAACAACTGTCGTGTGAGTTCCTGGAGGCGGTTCAGGGGATATTGTGCACTCTGCCCAACTTTCATCGTGCGATTAGGGTTTGCGCAGCGCGCTTCTGCCGTTCCTAGGCACAGGGGTACTTTCAGGGTCTGGGTGCCAGGCAGTAGTGTAGCATGGAAAATGCCTACCTACGACTACTGTTGGGGTAGTAAATATAGCAATTATCCGGGCTCGGTGGGCCCCGGTGCCACTGCACCTGCTGCACCAGTGGTAGCCACGCCCCTGTTGCCAGATGTTGTGCATGGATGAGTTCAGTCAGTGGATGTTCATTTGTCAGACACTTTGTTTAATAGCAATAGTTCGTCAAGGGTAACGTATACTCCAAAACGTGTTGATCCATGGGGGACGTGTGTCGTGTGTTACCTTTGTGAATGTTTTGCTGAACGAGTTTTCCGTTTGGTTCATTCTCCGGGGTGAACAGTTCCCCATGGCCCAGGCTGGTGGGCCGCTCTGTTTGGGGCATTGATGTCCATGTATGTGAGGGTGGGTGGGGTGTATGTGACCGAAGGGTTGTAAGCAGGTGGTGTACCTGTCGGAAGGGTTCTAAGATGTCTGTTGTAGCTGAGAGGGGGTGTTTTTAAGGTGCCGACCACAGGGGGTGTTGTTAGTGCATGCGGGTGTCAGCGGTGGACTGGGCCTCTACAAACACATCACAATGGGGCGTGTCCTGCCCTCTCGGAGAGCTCAATGTTAACTAATGTGTGTCCTCACACCAGGCGCTCACAGAGAGTAGGGACGGCAAAAGGAGAGACGTGAATGTGAGGTGGCAATGGCATAGAAACAACAAGCATTTGCAATGCAATAGGTCTCGCATTTGCGAGAGTTGGGGCTATGGGCGTTGTAAATGGCAATGTCTTTTACCCATGTGTTTTTGTTTTGAGTGTTGTGGCTGTATGTGGTGTACTGTAATTGTAACTGCATTTATATATATAGCTCTAAGAAGCCAAAGATGAGCCAGCAGTGCGCTGAGAAAAGAAGGAATCAGGACGTGTTTGTTATTTAAAAGGGTGAAAGTGACCGCGTTATGAGTCTTCCATTCGAACCAGTGACACAGGCCAGGCGGAAAAAAACACATGCAAAGCAACAACTTAACAGCCTGAAAATTAAAATCAATTACAACAGCTTTTAACCCCTTCGATGCGTATGACGGAGCGGTTCCGTCATGCGCATCGGTTGCGCTGTGCGCATGACGGAACCACTCCGTCATAGCCCCGCCCGCGCTCAGAACCTTCAGCACAGCGCGGAAATCCGCGCCGCGCTGAAGGGGTTAAAATAAATCTATTTACAACCAGATTGGGTAACATGACAGAACTTGGGTCAGCGTACATACAAAAAAGTCCATCTCAGAGTATTTCAGGTGGTAAACCACCTTCACGGGAGCAAACATGCTGGAGAGCCTACAGCAAATAAAGACAGCAAACAGAAAGCAGGCTAAGCTGAGTGACAACAACACAATGGCAATGGGAAACAATGGATGGAAGGCATTCCTGGGTAAGCTTTCATCATGTCGTAAATATATCTTCGGAAAGGCTTGGACTTAATAAGGTGTTTGATTTCAGACCCTTTTCTGGTACTATTTTATTTACCCTAGAGGGCACACCTGCATAATAGATGAATTAAGGTTCGTCCATTCACAATCTTCTCCCGTGCTGCTGTGAGGGACTGTTACTTGATAGGCAAGGTATCGTGTTGGTTTAAAATCTGTCCGTTTGATGTAAGTGCTGATATACACAACTTTGAACTGAAGACAAACTCCCAATGTTTGTAGAACGGAAGTGCTATGTGGAGCTGAGAGCCAATAGAGGGGGCACAGTGGGGCAGGTTCAGCCAGAGATTTCAGGAACTCTCGCACTCTGGCAAGATATGTATGTGGCTGTCGAACAGAGCGCGACTTCTGACGGTGAAAGGTGGATTCTGCCTTAATATTTATGTATATGGGTATGAGGATAATGTGTACCTGGAGCCACAGTTTCCGGCCAAATGAAAGGACACGTTCTAAAGTGACTTCCGTGCCATCCTCTGGTAAATGCATGCACTTTGCTTAGGCACACTGCAGCCACACCATCCTCTGGTAAATGCATGCACTGTGCTTAGGCACACCGCAGCAACACCGTCCTCTGGTAAATGCATGCACTGTGCTTAGGCACACCGCAGCAACACCGTCCTCTGGTAAATGCATGCACTGTGCTTAGGCACACCGCAGCAACACCGTCCTCTGGTAAATGCATGCACTGTGCTTAGGCACACTGCAGCAACACCATCCTCTGGTAAATGCATGCACTGTGCTTAAGCACTCTGCAGCAACAACGTCCTCTGGTAAATGCATGCACTGTGCTTAGGCACACTGCAGCAACACCATCCTCTGGTAAATGCATGCACTGTGCAGCACACTGCAGCAACACCATCCTCTGGTAAATGCATGCACTGTGCTTAGGCACACCGCAGCAACACCATCCTCTGGTAAATGCATGCACTGTGCTTAGGCACACTGCAGCAACACCATCCTCTGGTAAATGCATGCACTGTGCTTAGGCACACCGCAGCAACACCGTCCTCTGGTAAATGCATGCACTGTGCTTAGGCACACTGCAGCAACACCATCCTCTGGTAAATGCATGCACTGTGCTTAGGCACACTGCAGCAACACCATCCTCTGGTAAATGCATGCACTGTGCTTAAGCACTCTGCAGCAACACCATCCTCTGGTAAATGCATGCACTGTGCTTAGGCACACTGCAGCAACACCATCCTCTGGTAAATGCATGCACTGTGCAGCACACTGCAGCAACACCATCCTCTGGTAAATGCATGCACTGTGCTTAGGCACACTGCAGCAACACCATCCTCTGGTAAATGCATGCACTGTGCTTAGGCACACTGCAGCAACACCGTCCTCTGGTAAATGCATGCACTGTGCTTAGGCACACTGCAGCAACACCATCCTCTGGTAAATGCATGCACTGTGCTTAGGCACACTGCAGCAACACCATCCTCTGGTAAATGCATGCACTGTGCTTAGGCACACTGCAGCAACACCATCCTCTGGTAAATGCATGCACTGTGCAGCACACTGCAGCAACACCATCCTCTGGTAAATGCATGCACTGTGCTTAGGCACACTGCAGCAACACCATCCTCTGGTAAATGCATGCACTGTGCTTAGGCACACTGCAGCAACACCATCCTCTGGTAAATGCATGCACTGTGCTTAGGCACACTGCAGCAACACCATCCTCTGGTAAATGCATGCACTGTGCTTAGGCACACTGCAGCAACACCATCCTCTGGTAAATGCATGCACTGTGCTTAGGCACACTGCAGCAACACCATCCTCTGGTAAATGCATGCACTGTGCTTAGGCACACTGCAGCAACACCATCCTCTGGTAAATGCATGCACTGTGCTTAGCACACTGCAGCAACACCATCCTCTGGTAAATGCATGCACTGTGCTTAGGCACACTGCAGCAACACCGTCCTCTGGTAAATGCATGCACTGTGCTTAAGCACACCGCAGAAACACCGTCCTCTGGTAAATGCATGCACTGTGCTTAGGCACACCGCAGCAACACCGTCCTCTGGTAAATGCATGCACTGTGCTTAGGCACACTGCAGCAACACCATCCTCTGGTAAATGCATGCACTGTGCTTAGGCACACCGCAGCAACACCGTCCTTCTGGTAAATGCATGCACTGTGCTTAGGCACACTGCAGCAACACCGCCCTCTGGTAAATGCATGCACTGTGCTTAAGCACTCTGCAGCAACACCGTCATCTGGTAAATGCATGCACTGTGCTTAAGCACACCACAGCAACACCGTCCTCTGGTAAATGCATGCACTGTGCTTAGGCACACTGCAGCGACACCGTCCTCTGGTAAATGCATGCACTGTGCAGCACACTGCAGCAACACCATCCTCTGGTAAATGCA
This sequence comes from Calotriton arnoldi, assembly GCA_963921515.1. Classification (NCBI taxonomy): domain Eukaryota; kingdom Metazoa; phylum Chordata; class Amphibia; order Caudata; family Salamandridae; genus Calotriton; species Calotriton arnoldi. Next base: position 44,234 of record CAWUFW010019282.1, on the reverse strand, counting down.
TGCACTGTGCTTAGGCACACTGCAGCAACACCGTCCTCTGGTAAATGCATGCACTGTGCTTAGGCACACTGCAGCAACACCATCCTCTGGTAAATGCATGCACTGTGCTTAAGCACACCGCAGCAACACCATCCTCTGGTAAATGCGTGCACTGTGCTTAGGCACACCGCAGCAACACCATCCTCTGGTAAATGCATGCACTGTGCTTAAGCACACTGCAGCAACACCATCCTCTGGTAAATGCATGCACTGTGCTTAAGCACTCTGCAGCAACACCATCCTCTGGTAAATGCATGCACTGTGCTTAGGCACACTGCAGCAACACCATCCTCTGGTAAATGCATGCACTGTGCTTAGGCACACTGCAGCAACACCATCCTCTGGTAAATGCATGCACTGTGCTTAGGCACACTGCAGCAACACCATCCTCTGGTAAATGCATGCACTGTGCTTAGGCACACTGCAGCAACACCATCCTCTGGTAAATGCATGCACTGTGCTTAGGCACACTGCAGCAACACCATCCTCTGGTAAATGCATGCACTGTGCAGCACACTGCAGCAACACCATCCTCTGGTAAATGCATGCACTGTGCTTAGGCACACTGCAGCAACACCATCCTCTGGTAAATGCATGCACTGTGCTTAAGCACACTGCAGCAACACCATCCTCTGATAAATGCATGCACTGTGCAGCACACTGCAGCAACACCATCCTCTGGTAAATGCATGCACTGTGCTCAGGCACACTGCAGCAACACCATCCTCTGGTAAATGCATGCACTGTGCTTAGGCACACTGCAGCAACACCATCCTCTGGTAAATGCATGCACTGTGCTTAGGCACTCTGCAGCAACACCATCCTCTGGTAAATGCATGCACTGTGCTTAAGCACACTGCAGCAACACAGCAACACCATCCTCTGGTAAATGCATGCACTGTGCAGCACACTGCAGCAACACCATCCTCTGGGAAATGCATGCACTGTGCTTAGGCACACTGCAGCAACACCGTCCTCTGGTAAATGCATGCACTGTGCTTAAGCACACCGCAGCAACACCGTCCTCTGGTAAATGCATGCACTGTGCAGCACACTGCAGCAACACCATCCTCTGGTAAATGCATGCACTGTGCTTAGGCACACCGCAGCAACACCGTCCTCTGGTAAATGCATGCACTGTGCTTAGGCACACTGCAGCAACACCGTCCTCTGGTAAATGCATGCACTGTGCTTAAGCACACTGCAGCAACACCGTCATCTGGTAAATGCATGCACTGTGCTTAAGCACACCACAGCAACACCGTCCTCTGGTAAATGCATGCACTGTGCTTAGGCACACTGCAGCAAAACCGTCCTCTGGTAAATGCATGCACTGTGCTTAAGCACACCACAGCAACACCGTCCTCTGGTAAATGCATGCACTGTGCTTAGGCACACTGCAGCAACACCGTCCTCTGGTAAATGCATGCACTGTGCTTAGGCACACCGCAGCAACACCGTCCTCTGGTAAATGCATGCACTGTGCTTAGGCACACCGCAGCAACACCATCCTCTGGTAAATGCGTGCACTGTGCTTAAGCACACCGCAGCAACACCATCCTCTGGTAAATGCGTGCACTGTGCTTAGGCACACCGCAGCAACACCATCCTCTGGTAAATGCATGCACTGTGCTTAAGCACACTGCAGCAACACCATCCTCTGGTAAATGCATGCACTGTGCTTAAGCACTCTGCAGCAACACCATCCTCTGGTAAATGCATGTACTGTGCTTAGGCACACTGCAGCAACACCGTCCTCTGGTAAATGCATGCACTGTGCAGCACACTGCAGCAACACCATCCTCTGGTAAATGCATGCACTGTGCTTAGGCACACTGCAGCAACACCATCCTCTGGTAAATGCATGCACTGTGCTTAGGCACACTGCAGCAACACCATCCTCTGGTAAATGCATGCACTGTGCAGCACACTGCAGCAACACCATCCTCTGGTAAATGCATGCACTGTGCTTAGGCACACTGCAGCAACACCATCCTCTGGTAAATGCATGCACTGTGCTTAAGCACACTGCAGCAACACCATCCTCTGGTAAATGCATGCACTGTGCAGCACACTGCAGCAACACCATCCTCTGGTAAATGCATGCACTGTGCTCAGGCACACTGCAGCAACACCATCCTCTGGTAAATGCATGCACTGTGCTTAGGCACACTGCAGCAACACCATCCTCTGGTAAATGCATGCACTGTGCTTAGGCACACTGCAGCAACACCATCCTCTGGTAAATGCATGCACTGTGCTTAAGCACACTGCAGCAACACAGCAACACCATCCTCTGGTAAATGCATGCACTGTGCAGCACACTGCAGCAACACCATCCTCTGGTAAATGCATGTACTGTGCTTAGGCACACTGCAGCAACACCGTCCTCTGGTAAATGCATGCACTGTGCTTAAGCACACCGCAGCAACACCGTCCTCTGGTAAATGCATGCACTGTGCTTAGGCACACCGCAGCAACACCGTCCTCTGGTAAATGCATGCACTGTGCTTAGGCACACTGCAGCAACACCATCCTCTGGTAAATGCATGCACTGTGCTTAGGCACACCGCAGCAACACCGTCCTCTGGTAAATGCATGCACTGTGCTTAGGCACACTGCAGCAACACCGTCCTCTGGTAAATGCATGCACTGTGCTTAAGCACTCTGCAGCAACACCGTCATCTGGTAAATGCATGCACTGTGCTTAAGCACACCACAGCAACACCGTCCTCTGGTAAATGCATGCACTGTGCTTAGGCACACTGCAGCAAAACCGTCCTCTGGTAAATGCATGCACTGTGCTTAAGCACACCACAGCAACACCGTCCTCTGGTAAATGCATGCACTGTGCTTAGGCACACTGCAGCAACACCGTCCTCTGGTAAATGCATGCACTGTGCTTAGGCACACCGCAGCAACACCGTCCTCTGGTAAATGCATGCACTGTGCTTAGGCACACCGCAGCAACACCATCCTCTGGTAAATGCGTGCACTGTGCTTAAGCACACCGCAGCAACACCATCCTCTGGTAAATGCGTGCACTGTGCTTAGGCACACCGCAGCAACACCATCCTCTGGTAAATGCATGCACTGTGCTTAAGCACACTGCAGCAACACCATCCTCTGGTAAATGCATGCACTGTGCTTAAGCACTCTGCAGCAACACCATCCTCTGGTAAATGCATGTACTGTGCTTAGGCACACTGCAGCAACACCGTCCTCTGGTAAATGCATGCACTGTGCAGCACACTGCAGCAACACCATCCTCTGGTAAATGCATGCACTGTGCTTAGGCACACTGCAGCAACACCATCCTCTGGTAAATGCATGCACTGTGCTTAGGCACACTGCAGCAACACCATCCTCTGGTAAATGCATGCACTGTGCTAGCACACTGCAGCAACACCATCCTCTGGTAAATGCATGCACTGTGCTTAGGCACACTGCAGCAACACCATCCTCTGGTAAATGCATGCACTGTGCTTAGGCACACTGCAGCAACACCATCCTCTGGTAAATGCATGCACTGTGCTTAGGCACACTGCAGCAACACCATCCTCTGGTAAATGCATGCACTGTGCTTAGGCACACTGCAGCAACACCATCCTCTGGTAAATGCATGCACTGTGCTTAGGCACACTGCAGCAACACCATCCTCTGGTAAATGCATGCACTGTGCTTAGGCACACTGCAGCAACACCATCCTCTGGTAAATGCATGCACTGTGCTTAGGCACACTGCAGCAACACCATCCTCTGGTAAATGCATGCACTGTGCTTAGGCACACTGCAGCAACACCATCCTCTGGTAAATGCATGCACTGTGCTTAGGCACACTGCAGCAACACCATCCTCTGGTAAATGCATGCACTGTGCTTAGGCACACTGCAGCAACACCATCCTCTGGTAAATGCATGCACTGTGCTTAGGCACACTGCAGCAACACCATCCTCTGGTAAATGCATGCACTGTGCTTAGGCACACTGCAGCAACACCATCCTCTGGTAAATGCATGCACTGTGCTTAGGCACACTGCAGCAACACCATCCTCTGGTAAATGCATGCACTGTGCTTAGGCACACTGCAGCAACACCATCCTCTGGTAAATGCATGCACTGTGCTTAGCACACTGCAGCAACACCATCCTCTGGTAAATGCATGCACTGTGCTTAGGCACACTGCAGCAACACCATCCTCTGGTAAATGCATGCACTGTGCTTAGGCACACTGCAGCAACACCATCCTCTGGTAAATGCATGCACTGTGCTTAGGCACACTGCAGCAACACCATCCTCTGGTAAATGCATGCACTGTGCTTAGGCACACTGCAGCAACACCATCCTCTGGTAAATGCATGCACTGTGCTTAGGCACACTGCAGCAACACCATCCTCTGGTAAATGCATGCACTGTGCTTAGGCACACTGCAGCAACACCATCCTCTGGTAAATGCATGCACTGTGCTTAGGCACACTGCAGCAACACCATCCTCTGGTAAATGCATGCACTGTGCTTAGGCACACTGCAGCAACACCATCCTCTGGTAAATGCATGCACTGTGCTTAGGCACACTGCAGCAACACCATCCTCTGGTAAATGCATGCACTGTGCTTAGGCACACTGCAGCAACACCATCCTCTGGTAAATGCATGCACTGTGCTTAGGCACACTGCAGCAACACCATCCTCTGGTAAATGCATGCACTGTGCTTAGGCACACTGCAGCAACACCATCCTCTGGTAAATGCATGCACTGTGCTTAGGCACACTGCAGCAACACCATCCTCTGGTAAATGCATGCACTGTGCTTAAGCACACTGCAGCAACACCATCCTCTGGTAAATGCATGCACTGTGCTTAGGCACACTGCAGCAACACCATCCTCTGGTAAATGCATGCACTGTGCTAGCACACTGCAGCAACACCATCCTCTGGTAAATGCATGCACTGTGCTTAGGCACACTGCAGCAACACCATCCTCTGGTAAATGCATGCACTGTGCTTAGGCACACTGCAGCAACACCATCCTCTGGTAAATGCATGCACTGTGCTTAGGCACACTGCAGCAACACCATCCTCTGGTAAATGCATGCACTGTGCTTAGGCACACTGCAGCAACACCATCCTCTGGTAAATGCATGCACTGTGCTTAGGCACACTGCAGCAACACCATCCTCTGGTAAATGCATGCACTGTGCTTAGGCACACTGCAGCAACACCGTCCTCTGGTAAATGCATGCACTGTGCTTAGGCACACTGCAGCAACACCGTCCTCTGGTAAATGCATGCACTGTGCTTAGGCACACTGCAGCAACACCGTCCTCTGGTAAATGCATGCACTGTGCTTAGGCACACTGCAGCAACACCGTCCTCTGGTAAATGCATGCACTGTGCTTAGGCACACTGCAGCAACACCATCCTCTGGTAAATGCATGCACTGTGCTTAAGCACTCTGCAGCAACACCATCCTCTGGTAAATGCATGCACTGTGCTTAGGCACACTGCAGCAACACCGTCCTCTGGTAAATGCATGCACTGTGCTTAGGCACACCGCAGCAACACCGTCCTCTGGTAAATGCATGTACTGTGCTTAGGCACACCGCAGCAACACCGTCCTCTGGTAAATGCATGCACTGTGCTTAGGCACACTGCAGCAACACCATCCTCTGGTAAATGCATGCACTGTGCTTAAGCACTCTGCAGCAACACCATCCTCTGGTAAATGCATGCACTGTGCTTAGGCACACTGCAGCAACACCGTCCTCTGGTAAATGCATGCACTGTGCTTAGGCACACTGCAGCAACACCGTCCTCTGGTAAATGCATGCACTGTGCTTAAGCACACCGCAGCAACACCGTCCTCTGGTAAATGCATGCACTGTGCTTAGGCACACTGCAGCAACACCGTCCTCTGGTAAATGCATGCACTGTGCTTAGGCACACCGCAGCAACACCGTCCTCTGGTAAATGCATGCACTGTGCTTAGGCACACCGCAGCAACACCATCCTCTGGTAAATGCGTGCACTGTGCTTAAGCACACCGCAGCAACACCATCCTCTGGTAAATGCATGCACTGTGCTTAGGCACACCGCAGCAACACCATCCTCTGGTAAATGCATGCACTGTGCTTAAGCACACTGCAGCAACACCATCCTCTGGTAAATGCATGCACTGTGCTTAGGCACACTGCAGCAACACCATCCTCTGGTAAATGCATGCACTGTGCTTAGGCACACTGCAGCAACACCATCCTCTGGTAAATGCATGCACTGTGCAGCACACTGCAGCAACACCATCCTCTGGTAAATGCATGCACTGTGCTTAGGCACACTGCAGCAACACCATCCTCTGGTAAATGCATGCACTGTGCTTAGGCACACTGCAGCAACACCATCCTCTGGTAAATGCATGCACTGTGCAGCACACTGCAGCAACACCATCCTCTGGTAAATGCATGCACTGTGCTTAGGCACACTGCAGCAACACCATCCTCTGGTAAATGCATGCACTGTGCTTAGGCACACTGCAGCAACACCATCCTCTGGTAAATGCATGCACTGTGCTTAGGCACACTGCAGCAACACCATCCTCTGGTAAATGCATGCACTGTGCTTAGGCACACTGCAGCAACACCATCCTCTGGTAAATGCATGCACTGTGCTTAGGCACACTGCAGCAACACCATCCTCTGGTAAATGCATGCACTGTGCTTAGGCACACTGCAGCAACACCATCCTCTGGTAAATGCATGCACTGTGCTTAGGCACACTGCAGCAACACCATCCTCTGGTAAATGCATGCACTGTGCTTAGGCACACTGCAGCAACACCATCCTCTGGTAAATGCATGCACTGTGCTTAGGCACACTGCAGCAACACCATCCTCTGGTAAATGCATGCACTGTGCTTAGGCACACTGCAGCAACACCATCCTCTGGTAAATGCATGCACTGTGCTAGGCACACTGCAGCAACACCATCCTCTGGTAAATGCATGCACTGTGCTTAGGCACACTGCAGCAACACCATCCTCTGGTAAATGCATGCACTGTGCTTAGGCACACTGCAGCAACACCATCCTCTGGTAAATGCATGCACTGTGCTTAGCACACTGCAGCAACACCATCCTCTGGTAAATGCATGCACTGTGCTTAGGCACACTGCAGCAACACCATCCTCTGGTAAATGCATGCACTGTGCTTAGGCACACTGCAGCAACACCATCCTCTGGTAAATGCATGCACTGTGCTTAGGCACACTGCAGCAACACCATCCTCTGGTAAATGCATGCACTGTGCTTAGGCACACTGCAGCAACACCATCCTCTGGTAAATGCATGCACTGTGCTTAGGCACACTGCAGCAACACCATCCTCTGGTAAATGCATGCACTGTGCTTAGGCACACTGCAGCAACACCATCCTCTGGTAAATGCATGCACTGTGCTTAGGCACACTGCAGCAACACCATCCTCTGGTAAATGCATGCACTGTGCTTAGGCACACTGCAGCAACACCATCCTCTGGTAAATGCATGCACTGTGCTTAGGCACACTGCAGCAACACCATCCTCTGGTAAATGCATGCACTGTGCTTAGGCACACTGCAGCAACACCGTCCTCTGGTAAATGCATGCACTGTGCTTAGGCACACTGCAGCAACACCATCCTCTGGTAAATGCATGCACTGTGCTTAGGCACACTGCAGCAACACCATCCTCTGGTAAATGCATGCACTGTGCTTAGGCACACTGCAGCAACACCATCCTCTGGTAAATGCATGCACTGTGCTTAGGCACACTGCAGCAACACCATCCTCTGGTAAATGCATGCACTGTGCTTAGGCACACTGCAGCAACACCATCCTCTGGTAAATGCATGCACTGTGCTTAGGCACACTGCAGCAACACCATCCTCTGGTAAATGCATGCACTGTGCTTAGGCACACTGCAGCAACACCATCCTCTGGTAAATGCATGCACTGTGCTTAGGCACACTGCAGCAACACCATCCTCTGGTAAATGCATGCACTGTGCTTAGGCACACTGCAGCAACACCATCCTCTGGTAAATGCATGCACTGTGCTTAGGCACACTGCAGCAACACCATCCTCTGGTAAATGCATGCACTGTGCTTAGGCACACTGCAGCAACACCATCCTCTGGTAAATGCATGCACTGTGCTTAGGCACACTGCAGCAACACCATCCTCTGGTAAATGCATGCACTGTGCTTAGGCACACTGCAGCAACACCGTCCTCTGGTAAATGCATGCACTGTGCTTAGGCACACTGCAGCAACACCGTCCTCTGGTAAATGCATGCACTGTGCTTAGGCACACTGCAGCAACACCGTCATCTGGTAAATGCATGCACTGTGCTTAGGCACACCGCAGCAACACCATCCTCTGGTAAATGCATGCACTGTGCTTAAGCACACTGCAGCAACACCATCCTCTGGTAAATGCATGTACTGTGCTTAGGCACACTGCAGCAACACCGTCCTCTGGTAAATGCATGCACTGTGCTTAAGCACACCGCAGCAACACCGTCCTCTGGTAAATGCATGCACTGTGCTTAGGCACACCGCAGCAACACCGTCCTCTGGTAAATGCATGCACTGTGCTTAGGCACACTGCAGCAACACCATCCTCTGGTAAATGCATGCACTGTGCTTAGGCACACCGCAGCAACACCGTCCTCTGGTAAATGCATGCACTGTGCTTAGGCACACTGCAGCAACACCGTCCTCTGGTAAATGCATGCACTGTGCTTAAGCACTCTGCAGCAACACCGTCCTCTGGTAAATGCATGCACTGTGCTTAAGCACACCACAGCAACACCGTCCTCTGGTAAATGCATGCACTGTGCTTAGGCACACTGCAGCAACACCGTCCTCTGGTAAATGCATGCACTGTGCTTAAGCACACCACAGCAACACCGTCCTCTGGTAAATGCATGCACTGTGCTTAGGCACACTGCAGCAACACCGTCCTCTGGTAAATGCATGCACTGTGCTTAGGCACACCGCAGCAACACCGTCCTCTGGTAAATGCATGCACTGTGCTTAGGCACACCGCAGCAACACCATCCTCTGGTAAATGCGTGCACTGTGCTTAGGCACACCGCAGCAACACCATCCTCTGGTAAATGCATGCACTGTGCTTAAGCACACTGCAGCAACACCATCCTCTGGTAAATGCATGCACTGTGCTTAAGCACTCTGCAGCAACACCATCCTCTGGTAAATGCATGCACTGTGCTTAGGCACACTGCAGCAACACCGTCCTCTGGTAAATGCATGCACTGTGCTTAGCACACTGCAGCAACACCATCCTCTGGTAAATGCATGCACTGTGCTTAGGCACACTGCAGCAACACCATCCTCTGGTAAATGCATGCACTGTGCTTAGGCACACTGCAGCAACACCATCCTCTGGTAAATGCATGCACTGTGCTTAGCACACTGCAGCAACACCATCCTCTGGTAAATGCGTGCACTGTGCTTAGGCACACTGCAGCAACACCATCCTCTGGTAAATGCATGCACTGTGCTTAGGCACACTGCAGCAACACCATCCTCTGGTAAATGCATGCACTGTGCTTAGGCACACTGCAGCAACACCATCCTCTGATAAATGCATGCACTGTGCAGCACACTGCAGCAACACCATCCTCTGGTAAATGCATGCACTGTGCTTAGGCACACTGCAGCAACACCATCCTCTGGTAAATGCATGCACTGTGCTTAGGCACACTGCAGCAACACCATCCTCTGGTAAATGCATGCACTGTGCTTAAGCACTCTGCAGCAACACCATCCTCTGGTAAATGCATGCACTGTGCTTAAGCACACTGCAGCAACACAGCAACACCATCCTCTGGTAAATGCGTGCACTGTGCTTAGGCACACTGCAGCAACACCATACTCTGGTAAATGCGTGCACTGTGCTTAGGCACACTGCAGCAACACCATCCTCTGGTAAATGCATGCACTGTGCTTAGGCACACCGCAGCAACACCATCCTCTGGTAAATGCATGCACTGTGCTTAGGCACACTGCAGCAACACCATCCTCTGGTAAATGCATGCACTGTGCTTAGGCACACTGCAGCAACACCATCCTCTGGTAAATGCATGCACTGTGCTTAGGCACACTGCAGCAACACCGTCCTCTGGTAAATGCATGCACTGTGCTTAGGCACACTGCAGCAACACCGTCCTCTGGTAAATGCATGCACTGTGCTTAGGCACACCGCAGCAACACCATCCTCTGGTAAATGCATGCACTGTGCTTAGGCACACTGCAGCAACACCATCCTCTGGTAAATGCATGCACTGTGCTTAGGCACACTGCAGCTACACCATACTCTGGTAAATGCATGCACTGTGCTTAGGCACACTGCAGCAACACCATCCTCTGGTAAATGCATGCACTGTGCTTAGGCACACTGCAGCAACACCATCCTCTGGTAAATGCATGCACTGTGCTTAGGCACACTGCAGCAACACCATCCTCTGGTAAATGCATGCACTGTGCTTAGGCACACTGCAGCAACACCATCCTCTGGTAAATGCATGCACTGTGCTTAGGCACACTGCAGCAACACCATCCTCTGGTAAATGCATGCACTGTGCTTAGGCACACTGCAGCAACACCATCCTCTGGTAAATGCATGCACTGTGCTTAGGCACACTGCAGCAACACCATCCTCTGGTAAATGCATGCACTGTGCAGCACACTGCAGCAACACCATCCTCTGGTAAATGCATGCACTGTGCTTAGGCACACTGCAGCAACACCATCCTCTGGTAAATGCATGCACTGTGCTTAGGCACACTGCAGCAACACCATCCTCTGGTAAATGCATGCACTGTGCAGCACACTGCAGCAACACCATCCTCTGGTAAATGCATGCACTGTGCTTAGGCACACTGCAGCAACACCATCCTCTGGTAAATGCATGCACTGTGCTTAGGCACACTGCAGCAACACCATCCTCTGGTAAATGCATGCACTGTGCTTAGGCACACTGCAGCAACACCATCCTCTGGTAAATGCATGCACTGTGCTTAGGCACACTGCAGCAACACCGTCCTCTGGTAAATGCATGCACTGTGCTTAGGCACACTGCAGCAACACCGTCCTCTGGTAAATGCATGCACTGTGCTTAGGCACACCGCAGCAACACCGTCCTCTGGTAAATGCATGTACTGTGCTTAGGCACACCGCAGCAACACCATCTTCTGGTAAATGCATGCACTGTGCTTAAGCACACTGCAGCAACACCATCCTCTGGTAAATGCGTGCACTGTGCTTAGGCACACTGCAGCAACACCGTCCTCTGGTAAATGCATGCACTGTGCTTAAGCACACCGCAGAAACACCGTCCTCTGGTAAATGCATGCACTGTGCTTAGGCACACCGCAGCAACACCGTCCTCTGGTAAATGCATGCACTGTGCTTAGGCACACTGCAGCAACACCATCCTCTGGTAAATGCATGCACTGTGCTTAGGCACACCGCAGCAACACCGTCCTCTGGTAAATGCATGCACTGTGCTTAGGCACACTGCAGCAACACCGTCCTCTGGTAAATGCATGCACTGTGCTTAAGCACTCTGCAGCAACACCGTCATCTGGTAAATGCATGCACTGTGCTTAAGCACACCACAGCAACATCGTCCTCTGGTAAATGCATGCACTGTGCTTAGGCACACTGCAGCAAAACCGTCCTCTGGTAAATGCATGCACTGTGCTTAAGCACACCACAGCAACACCGTCCTCTGGTAAATGCATGCACTGTGCTTAGGCACACTGCAGCAACACCGTCCTCTGGTAAATGCATGCACTGTGCTTAGGCACACCGCAGCAACACCTTCCTCTGGTAAATGCATGCACTGTGCTTAGGCACACCGCAGCAACACCATCCTCTGGTAAATGCGTGCACTGTGCTTAGGCACACCGCAGCAACACCATCCTCTGGTAAATGCATGCACTGTGCTTAAGCACACTGCAGCAACACCATCCTCTGGTAAATGCATGCACTGTGCTTAAGCACTCTGCAGCAACACCATCCTCTGGTAAATGCATGTACTGTGCTTAGGCACACTGCAGCAACACCGTCCTCTGGTAAATGCATGCACTGTGCAGCACACTGCAGCAACACCATCCTCTGGTAAATGCATGCACTGTGCTTAGGCACACTGCAGCAACACCATCCTCTGGTAAATGTATGCACTGTGCTTAGGCACACTGCAGCAACACCATCCTCTGGTAAATGCATGCACTGTGCAGCACACTGCAGCAACACCATCCTCTGGTAAATGCATGCACTGTGCAGCACACTGCAGCAACACCATCCTCTGGTAAATGCATGCACTGTGCTTAGGCACACTGCAGCAACACCATCCTCTGGTAAATGCATGCACTGTGCTTAAGCACACTGCAGCAACACCATCCTCTGATAAATGCATGCACTGTGCAGCACACTGCAGCAACACCATCCTCTGGTAAATGCATGCACTGTGCTCAGGCACACTGCAGCAACACCATCCTCTGGTAAATGCATGCACTGTGCTTAGGCACACTGCAGCAACACCATCCTCTGGTAAATGCATGCACTGTGCTTAAGCACTCTGCAGCAACACCATCCTCTGGTAAATGCATGCACTGTGCTTAAGCACACTGCAGCAACACAGCAACACCATCCTCTGGTAAATGCATGCACTGTGCAGCACACTGCAGCAACACCATCCTCTGGGAAATGCATGCACTGTGCTTAGGCACACTGCAGCAACACCGTCCTCTGGTAAATGCATGCACTGTGCTTAAGCACACCGCAGCAACACCATCCTCTGGTAAATGCATGCACTGTGCTTAGGCACACCGCAGCAACACCATCCTCTGGTAAATGCATGCACTGTGCTTAGGCACACCGCAGCAACACCGTCATCTGGTAAATGCATGCACTGTGCTTAAGCACACCACAGCAACACCGTCCTCTGGTAAATGCATGCACTGTGCTTAGGCACACTGCAGCAACACCGTCCTCTGGTAAATGCATGCACTGTGCTTAGGCACACCGCAGCAACACCGTCCTCTGGTAAATGCATGCACTGTGCTTAGGCACACCGCAGCAACACCATCCTCTGGTAAATGCGTGCACTGTGCTTAAGCACACCGCAGCAACACCATCCTCTGGTAAATGCGTGCACTGTGCTTAGGCACACCGCAGCAACACCATCCTCTGGTAAATGCATGCACTGTGCTTAAGCACACTGCAGCAACACCATCCTCTGGTAAATGCATGCACTGTGCTTAGGCACACTGCAGCAACACCATCCTCTGGTAAATGCATGTACTGTGCTTAGGCACACTGCAGCAACACCATCCTCTGGTAAATGCATGCACTGTGCAGCACACTGCAGCAACACCATCCTCTGGTAAATGCATGCACTGTGCTTAGGCACACTGCAGCAACACCATCCTCTGGTAAATGCATGCACTGTGCTTAGGCACACCGCAGCAACACCATCCTCTGGTAAATGCATGCACTGTGCTTAGGCACACTGCAGCAACACCATCCTCTGGTAAATGCATGCACTGTGCAGCACACTGCAGCAACACCATCCTCTGGGAAATGCATGCACTGTGCTTAGGCACACTGCAGCAACACCGTCCTCTGGTAAATGCATGCACTGTGCTTAAGCACACCGCAGCAACACCGTCCTCTGGTAAATGCATGCACTGTGCTTAGGCACACCGCAGCAACACCGTCCTCTGGTAAATGCATGCACTGTGCTTAGGCACACTGCAGCAACACCATCCTCTGGTAAATGCATGCACTGTGCTTAGGCACACCGCAGCAACACCGTCCTCTGGTAAATGCATGCACTGTGCTTAGGCACACTGCAGCAACACCGTCCTCTGGTAAATGCATGCACTGTGCTTAAGCACTCTGCAGCAACACCGTCATCTGGTAAATGCATGCACTGTGCTTAAGCACACCACAGCAACACCGTCCTCTGGTAAATGCATGCACTGTGCTTAGGCACACCACAGCAACACCGTCCTCTGGTAAATGCATGCACTGTGCTTAAGCACACTGCAGCAACACCGTCCTCTGGTAAATGCATGCACTGTGCTTAGGCACACCGCAGCAACACCGTCCTCTGGTAAATGCATGCACTGTGCTTAGGCACACCGCAGCAACACCATCCTCTGGTAAATGCATGCACTGTGCTTAAGCACACCGCAGCAACACCATCCTCTGGTAAATGCGTGCACTGTGCTTAGGCACACCGCAGCAACACCATCCTCTGGTAAATGCATGCACTGTGCTTAAGCACACTGCAGCAACACCATCCTCTGGTAAATGCATGCACTGTGCTTAAGCACTCTGCAGCAACACCATCCTCTGGTAAATGCATGTACTGTGCTTAGGCACACTGCAGCAACACCGTCCTCTGGTAAATGCATGACCTGTGCAGCACACTGCAGCAACACCATCCTCTGGTAAATGCATGCACTGTGCTTAGGCACACCGCAGCAACACCATCTTCTGGTAAATGCATGCACTGTGCTTAGGCACACTGCAGCAACACCGTCCTCTGGTAAATGCATGCACTGTGCTTAAGCACACCGCAGCAACACCGTCCTCTGGTAAATGCATGCACTGTGCTTAGGCACACAGCAGCAACACCATCCTCTGGTAAATGCATGCACTGTGCTTAGGCACACTGCAGCAACACCATCCTCTGGTAAATGCATGCACTGTGCTTAGGCACACCGCAGCAACACCGTCCTCTGGTAAATGCATGCACTGTGCTTAGGCACACTGCAGCAACACCGTCCTCTGGTAAATGCATGCACTGTGCTTAAGCACTCTGCAGCAACACCGTCATCTGGTAAATGCATGCACTGTGCTTAAGCACACCACAGCAACACCGTCCTCTGGTAAATGCATGCACTGTGCTTAGGCACACTGCAGCAAAACCGTCCTCTGGTAAATGCATGCACTGTGCTTAAGCACACCACAGCAACACCGTCCTCTGGTAAATGCATGCACTGTGCTTAGGCACACTGCAGCAACACCGTCCTCTGGTAAATGCATGCACTGTGCTTAGGCACACCGCAACAACACCGTCCTCTGGTAAATGCATGCACTGTGCTTAGGCACACCGCAGCAACACCATCCTCTGGTAAATGCGTGCACTGTGCTTAAGCACACCGCAGCAACACCATCCTCTGGTAAATGCGTGCACTGTGCTTAGGCACACCGCAGCAACACCATCCTCTGGTAAATGCATGCACTGTGCTTAAGCACACTGCAGCAACACCATCCTCTGGTAAATGCATGCACTGTGCTTAAGCACTCTGCAGCAACACCATCCTCTGGTAAATGCATGTACTGTGCTTAGGCACACTGCAGCAACACCGTCCTCTGGTAAATGCATGCACTGTGCAGCACACTGCAGCAACACCATCCTCTGGTAAATGCATGCACTGTGCTTAGGCACACTGCAGCAACACCATCCTCTGGTAAATGTATGCACTGTGCTTAGGCACACTGCAGCAACACCATCCTCTGGTAAATGCATGCACTGTGCAGCACACTGCAGCAACACCATCCTCTGGTAAATGCATGCACTGTGCTTAGGCACACTGCAGCAACACCATCCTCTGGTAAATGCATGCACTGTGCTTAAGCACACTGCAGCAACACCATCCTCTGATAAATGCATGCACTGTGCAGCACACTGCAGCAACACCATCCTCTGGTAAATGCATGCACTGTGCTCAGGCACACTGCAGCAACACCATCCTCTGGTAAATGCATGCACTGTGCTTAGGCACACTGCAGCAACACCATCCTCTGGTAAATGCATGCACTGTGCTTAAGCACTCTGCAGCAACACCATCCTCTGGTAAATGCATGCACTGTGCTTAAGCACACTGCAGCAACACAGCAACACCATCCTCTGGTAAATGCATGCACTGTGCAGCACACTGCAGCAACACCATCCTCTGGGAAATGCATGCACTGTGCTTAGGCACACTGCAGCAACACCGTCCTCTGGTAAATGCATGCACTGTGCTTAAGCACACCGCAGCAACACCGTCCTCTGGTAAATGCATGCACTGTGCTTAGGCACACCGCAGCAACACCGTCCTCTGGTAAATGCATGCACTGTGCTTAGGCACACTGCAGCAACACCATCCTCTGGTAAATGCATGCACTGTGCTTAGGCACACCGCAGCAACACCGTCCTCTGGTAAATGCATGCACTGTGCTTAGGCACACTGCAGCAACACCGTCCTCTGGTAAATGCATGCACTGTGCTTAAGCACTCTGCAGCAACACCATCCTCTGGTAAATGCATGCACTGTGCTTAGGCACACTGCAGCAACACCATCCTCTGGTAAATGCATGCACTGTGCTAGCACACTGCAGCAACACCATCCTCTGGTAAATGCATGCACTGTGCTTAGGCACACTGCAGCAACACCATCCTCTGGTAAATGCATGCACTGTGCTTAGGCACACTGCAGCAACACCATCCTCTGGTAAATGCATGCACTGTGCTTAAGCACACTGCAGCAACACCATCCTCTGGTAAATGCATGCACTGTGCAGGCACACTGCAGCAACACCATCCTCTGGTAAATGCATGCACTGTGCTTAGGCACACTGCAGCAACACCATCCTCTGGTAAATGCATGCACTGTGCTTAGGCACACTGCAGCAACACCATCCTCTGGTAAATGCATGCACTGTGCTTAGGCACACTGCAGCAACACCATCCTCTGGTAAATGCATGCACTGTGCTTAGGCACACTGCAGCAACACCATCCTCTGGTAAATGCATGCACTGTGCTTAGGCACACTGCAGCAACACCGTCCTCTGGTAAATGCATGCACTGAGCTTAGGCACACCGCAGCAACACCGTCCTCTGGTAAATGCATGCACTGTGCTTAGGCACACTGCAGCAACACCGTCCTCTGGTAAATGCATGCACTGTGCTTAGGCACACCGCAGCAACACCGTCCTCTGGTAAATGCATGCACTGTGCTTATGCACACTGCAGCAACACCGTCCTCTGGTAAATGCATGCACTGTGCTTAAGCACACCGCAGCAACACCGTCCTCTGGTAAATGCATGCACTGTGCTTAGGCACACCGCAGCAACACCGTCCTCTGGTAAATGCATGCACTGTGCTTAGGCACACTGCAGCAACACCATCCTCTGGTAAATGCATGCACTGTGCTTAGGCACACTGCAGCAACACCATCCTCTGGTAAATGCATGCACTGTGCTTAGGCACACTGCAGCAACACCATCCTCTGGTAAATGCATGCACTGTGCTTAGGCACACTGCAGCAACACCATCCTCTGGTAAATGCATGCACTGTGCTTAAGCACACTGCAGCAACACCATCCTCTGGTAAATGCATGCACTGTGCTTAGGCACACTGCAGCAACACCATCCTCTGGTAAATGCATGCACTGTGCTTAGGCACACTGCAGCAACACCATCCTCTGGTAAATGCATGCACTGTGCTTAGCACACTGCAGCAACACCATCCTCTGGTAAATGCATGCACTGTGCTTAGGCACACTGCAGCAACACCATCCTCTGGTAAATGCATGCACTGTGCTTAGGCACACTGCAGCAACACCATCCTCTGGTAAATGCATGCACTGTGCTTAGCACACTGCAGCAACACCATCCTCTGGTAAATGCATGCACTGTGCTTAGGCACACTGCAGCAACACCATCCTCTGGTAAATGCATGCACTGTGCTTAAGCACACTGCAGCAACACCATCCTCTGATAAATGCATGCACTGTGCAGCACACTGCAGCAACACCATCCTCTGGTAAATGCATGCACTGTGCTTAGGCACACTGCAGCAACACCATCCTCTGGTAAATGCATGCACTGTGCTTAGGCACACTGCAGCAACACCATCCTCTGGTAAATGCATGCACTGTGCTTAGGCACACTGCAGCAACACCGTCCTCTGGTAAATGCATGCACTGTGCTTAGGCACACTGCAGCAACACCATCCTCTGGTAAATGCATGCACTGTGCTTAGGCACACTGCAGCAACACCATCCTCTGGTAAATGCATGCACTGTGCTTAGGCACACTGCAGCAACACCATCCTCTGGTAAATGCATGCACTGTGCTTAGGCACACTGCAGCAACACCATCCTCTGGTAAATGCATGCACTGTGCTTAAGCACACTGCAGCAACACCATCCTCTGGTAAATGCATGCACTGTGCTTAGGCACACTGCAGCAACACCATCCTCTGGTAAATGCATGCACTGTGCTTAGCACACTGCAGCAACACCATCCTCTGGTAAATGCATGCACTGTGCTTAGGCACACTGCAGCAACACCATCCTCTGGTAAATGCATGCACTGTGCTTAAGCACACTGCAGCAACACCATCCTCTGGTAAATGCATGCACTGTGCTTAGCACACTGCAGCAACACCATCCTCTGGTAAATGCATGCACTGTGCTTAGGCACACTGCAGCAACACCATCCTCTGGTAAATGCATGCACTGTGCTTAGGCACACTGCAGCAACACCATCCTCTGGTAAATGCATGCACTGTGCTTAGGCACACTGCAGCAACACCATCCTCTGGTAAATGCATGCACTGTGCTTAGGCACACTGCAGCAACACCGTCCTCTGGTAAATGCATGCACTGTGCTTAGGCACACTGCAGCAACACCATCCTCTGGTAAATGCATGCACTGTGCTTAGGCACACTGCAGCAACACCATCCTCTGGTAAATGCATGCACTGTGCTTAGGCACACTGCAGCAACACCATCCTCTGGTAAATGCATGCACTGTGCAGCACACTGCAGCAACACCATCCTCTGGTAAATGCATGCACTGTGCTTAGGCACACTGCAGCAACACCATCCTCTGGTAAATGCATGCACTGTGCTTAGGCACACTGCAGCAACACCATCCTCTGGTAAATGCATGCACTGTGCAGCACACTGCAGCAACACCATCCTCTGGTAAATGCATGCACTGTGCTTAGGCACACTGCAGCAACACCATCCTCTGGTAAATGCATGCACTGTGCTTAAGCACACTGCAGCAACACCATCCTCTGGTAAATGCATGCACTGTGCAGCACACTGCAGCAACACCATCCTCTGGTAAATGCATGCACTGTGCTTAGGCACACTGCAGCAACACCATCCTCTGGTAAATGCATGCACTGTGCTTAGGCACACTGCAGCAACACCATCCTCTGGTAAATGCATGCACTGTGCTTAGGCACACTGCAGCAACACCATCCTCTGGTAAATGCATGCACTGTGCTTAGGCACACTGCAGCAACACCATCCTCTGGTAAATGCATGCACTGTGCTTAGGCACACTGCAGCAACACCGTCCTCTGGTAAATGCATGCACTGTGCTTAGGCACACCGCAGCAACACCATCCTCTGGTAAATGCATGCACTGTGCTTAGGCACACTGCAGCAACACCATCTTCTGGTAAATGCATGCACTGTGCTTAGGCACACTGCAGCAACACCATCCTCTGGTAAATGCATGCACTGTGCTTAGGCACACTGCAGCAACACCGTCCTCTGGTAAATGCATGCACTGTGCTTAAGCACACCGCAGCAACACCGTCCTCTGGTAAATGCATGCACTGTGCTTAGGCACACCGCAGCAACACCGTCCTCTGGTAAATGCATGCACTGTGCTTAGGCACACTGCAGCAACACCATCCTCTGGTAAATGCATGCACTGTGCTTAGGCACACCGCAGCAACACCGTCCTCTGGTAAATGCATGCACTGTGCTTAGGCACACTGCAGCAACACCGTCCTCTGGTAAATGCATGCACTGTGCTTAAGCACACTGCAGCAACACCGTCCATCTGGTAAATGCATGCACTGTGCTTAAGCACACCACAGCAACACCGTCCTCTGGTAAATGCATGCACTGTGCTTAGGCACACTGCAGCAACACCGTCCTCTGGTAAATGCATGCACTGTGCTTAAGCACACCACAGCAACACCGTCCTCTGGTAAATGCATGCACTGTGCTTAGGCAAACTTCAGCAACACCGTCCTCTGGTAAATGCATGCACTGTGCTTAGGCACACCGCAGCAACACCTTCCTCTGGTAAATGCATGCACTGTGCTTAGGCACACCGCAGCAACACCATCCTCTGGTAAATGCGTGCACTGTGCTTAGGCACACCGCAGCAACACCATCCTCTGGTAAATGCATGCACTGTGCTTAAGCACACTGCAGCAACACCATCCTCTGGTAAATGCATGCACTGTGCTTAAGCACTCTGCAGCAACACCATCCTCTGGTAAATGCATGTACTGTGCTTAGGCACACTGCAGCAACACCGTCCTCTGGTAAATGCATGCACTGTGCAGCACACTGCAGCAACACCATCCTCTGGTAAATGCATGCACTGTGCTTAGGCACACTGCAGCAACACCATCCTCTGGTAAATGTATGCACTGTGCTTAGGCACACTGCAGCAACACCATCCTCTGGTAAATGCATGCACTGTGCAGCACACTGCAGCAACACCATCCTCTGGTAAATGCATGCACTGTGCAGCACACTGCAGCAACACCATCCTCTGGTAAATGCATGCACTGTGCTTAGGCACACTGCAGCAACACCATCCTCTGGTAAATGCATGCACTGTGCTTAAGCACACTGCAGCAACACCATCCTCTGATAAATGCATGCACTGTGCAGCACACTGCAGCAACACCATCCTCTGGTAAATGCATGCACTGTGCTCAGGCACACTGCAGCAACACCATCCTCTGGTAAATGCATGCACTGTGCTTAGGCACACTGCAGCAACACCATCCTCTGGTAAATGCATGCACTGTGCTTAAGCACTCTGCAGCAACACCATCCTCTGGTAAATGCATGCACTGTGCTTAAGCACACTGCAGCAACACAGCAACACCATCCTCTGGTAAATGCATGCACTGTGCAGCACACTGCAGCAACACCATCCTCTGGGAAATGCATGCACTGTGCTTAGGCACACTGCAGCAACACCGTCCTCTGGTAAATGCATGCACTGTGCTTAAGCACACCGCAGCAACACCGTCCTCTGGTAAATGCATGCACTGTGCTTAGGCACACCGCAGCAACACCGTCCTCTGGTAAATGCATGCACTGTGCTTAGGCACACTGCAGCAACACAATCCTCTGGTAAATGCATGCACTGTGCTTAGGCACACCGCAGCAACACCATCCTCTGGTAAATGCATGCACTGTGCTTAGGCACACCGCAGCAACACCGTACTCTGGTAAATGCATGCACTGTGCTTAGGCACACCGCAGCAACACCGTCCTCTGGTAAATGCATGCACTGTGCTTAGGCACACTGCAGCAACACCGTCCTCTGGTAAATGCATGCACTGTGCTTAGGCACACCGCAGCAACACCGTCCTCTGGTAAATGCATGCACTGTGCTTAGGCACACTGCAGCAACACCGTCCTCTGGTAAATGCATGCACTGTGCTTAGGCACACTGCAGCAACACCATCCTCTGGTAAATGCATGCACTGTGCTTAGGCACACTGCAGCAACACCATCCTCTGGTAAATGCATGCACTGTGCTTAGGCACACTGCAGCAACACCATCCTCTGGTAAATGCATGCACTGTGCAGCACACTGCAGCAACACCATCCTCTGGTAAATGCATGCACTGTGCTTAGGCACACTGCAGCAACACCATCCTCTGGTAAATGCATGCACTGTGCTTAGGCACACTGCAGCAACACCATCCTCTGGTAAATGCATGCACTGTGCAGCACACTGCAGCAACACCATCCTCTGGCAAATGCATGCACTGTGCTTAGGCACACTGCAGCAACACCATCCTCTGGTAAATGCATGCACTGTGCTTAAGCACACTGCAGCAACACCATCCTCTGATAAATGCATGCACTGTGCAGCACACTGCAGCAACACCATCCTCTGGTAAATGCATGCACTGTGCTTAGGCACACTGCAGCAACACCATCCTCTGGTAAATGCATGCACTGTGCTTAGGCACACTGCAGCAACACCATCCTCTGGTAAATGCATGCACTGTGCTTAGGCACACTGCAGCAACACCATCCTCTGGTAAATGCATGCACTGTGCTTAGGCACACTGCAGCAACACCGTCCTCTGGTAAATGCATGCACTGTGCTTAAGCACACCGCAGCAACACCGTCCTCTGGTAAATGCATGTACTGTGCTTAGGCACACCGCAGCAACACCGTCCTCTGGTAAATGCATGCACTGTGCTTAGGCACACTGCAGCAACACCATCCTCTGGTAAATGCATGCACTGTGCTTAAGCACTCTGCAGCAACACCATCCTCTGGTAAATGCGTGCACTGTGCTTAGGCACACTGCAGCAACACCGTCCTCTGGTAAATGCATGCACTGTGCTTAAGCACACCGCAGCAACACCGTCCTCTGGTAAATGCATGCACTGTGCTTAGGCACACCGCAGCAACACCGTCCTCTGGTAAATGCATGCACTGTGCTTAGGCACACTGCAGCAACACCATCCTCTGGTAAATGCATGCACTGTGCTTAGGCACACCGCAGCAACACCGTCCTCTGGTAAATGCATGCACTGTGCTTAGGCACACTGCAGCAACACCGTCCTCTGGTAAATGCATGCACTGTGCTTAAGCACTCTGCAGCAACACCGTCCTCTGGTAAATGCATGCACTGTGCTTAGGCACACTGCAGCAAAACCGTCCTCTGGTAAATGCATGCACTGTGCTTAAGCACACCACAGCAACACCGTCCTCTGTTAAATGCATGCACTGTGCTTAGGCACACTGCAGCAACACCGTCCTCTGGTAAATGCATGCACTGTGCTTAGGCACACCGCAGCAACACCATCCTCTGGTAAATGCATGCACTGTGCTTAGGCACACCGCAGCAACACCATCCTCTGGTAAATGCGTGCACTGTGCTTAGGCACACCGCAGCAACACCATCCTCTGGTAAATGCATGCACTGTGCTTAAGCACACTGCAGCAACACCATCCTCTGGTAAATGCATGCACTGTGCTTAAGCACTCTGCAGCAACACCATCCTCTGGTAAATGCATGTACTGTGCTTAGGCACACTGCAGCAACACCGTCCTCTGGTAAATGCATGCACTGTGCAGCACACTGCAGCAACACCATCCTCTGGTAAATGCATGCACTGTGCTTAGGCACACTGCAGCAACACCATCCTCTGGTAAATGCATGCACTGTGCTTAGGCACACTGCAGCAACACCATCCTCTGGTAAATGCATGCACTGTGCAGCACACTGCAGCAACACCATCCTCTGGTAAATGCATGCACTGTGCAGCACACTGCAGCAACACCATCCTCTGGTAAATGCATGCACTGTGCTTAGGCACACTGCAGCAACACCATCCTCTGGTAAATGCATGCACTGTGCTTAAGCACACTGCAGCAACACCATCCTCTGATAAATGCATGCACTGTGCAGCACACTGCAGCAACACCATCCTCTGGTAAATGCATGCACTGTGCTCAGGCACACTGCAGCAACACCATCCTCTGGTAAATGCATGCACTGTGCTTAGGCACACTGCAGCAACACCATCCTCTGGTAAATGCATGCACTGTGCTTAAGCACTCTGCAGCAACACCATCCTCTGGTAAATGCATGCACTGTGCTTAAGCACACTGCAGCAACACAGCAACACCATCCTCTGGTAAATGCATGCACTGTGCAGCACACTGCAGCAACACCATCCTCTGGGAAATGCATGCACTGTGCTTAGGCACACTGCAGCAACACCGTCCTCTGGTAAATGCATGCACTGTGCTTAAGCACACCGCAGCAACACCGTCCTCTGGTAAATGCATGCACTGTGCTTAGGCACACCGCAGCAACACCGTCCTCTGGTAAATGCATGCACTGTGCTTAGGCACACTGCAGCAACACCATCCTCTGGTAAATGCATGCACTGTGCTTAGGCACACTGCAGCAACACCATCCTCTGGTAAATGCATGCACTGTGCTTAGGCACACTGCAGCAACACCGTCCATCTGGTAAATGCATGCACTGTGCTTAAGCACACCACAGCAACACCGTCCTCTGGTAAATGCATGCACTGTGCTTAGGCACACTGCAGCAACACCGTCCTCTGGTAAATGCATGCACTGTGCTTAGGCACACCGCAGCAACACCGTCCTCTGGTAAATGCATGCACTGTGCTTAGGCACACCGCAGCAACACCATCCTCTGGTAAATGCATGCACTGTGCTTAAGCACACTGCAGCAACACCATCCTCTGGTAAATGCGTGCACTGTGCTTAGGCACACCGCAGCAACACCATCCTCTGGTAAATGCATGCACTGTGCTTAAGCACACTGCAGCAACACCATCCTCTGGTAAATGCATGCACTGTGCTTAAGCACTCTGCAGCAACACCATCCTCTGGTAAATGCATGCACTGTGCTTAGGCACACTGCAGCAACACCATCCTCTGGTAAATGCATGCACTGTGCAGCACACTGCAGCAACACCATCCTCTGGTAAATGCATGCACTGTGCTTAGGCACACTGCAGCAACACCATCCCCTGGTAATGCATGCACTGTGATTAGGCACACTGCAGCAACACCATCCTCTGGTAAATGCATGCACTGTGCAGCACACTGCAGCAACACCATCCTCTGGTAAATGCATGCACTGTGCTTAGGCACACTGCAGCAACACCATCCTCTGGTAAATGCATGCACTGTGCTTAGGCACACTGCAGCAACACCATCCTCTGGTAAATGCATGCACTGTGCTTAGCACACTGCAGCAACACCATCCTCTGGTAAATGCATGCACTGTGCTTAGGCACACTGCAGCAACACCATCCTCTGGTAAATGCATGCACTGTGCTTAGGCACACTGCAGCAACACCATCCTCTGGTAAATGCATGCACTGTGCTTAGGCACACTGCAGCAACACCATCCTCTGGTAAATGCATGCACTGTGCTTAGGCACACTGCAGCAACACCATCCTCTGGTAAATGCATGCACTGTGCTAGCACACTGCAGCAACACCATCCTCTGGTAAATGCATGCACTGTGCTTAGGCACACTGCAGCAACACCATCCTCTGGTAAATGCATGCACTGTGCTTAGGCACACTGCAGCAACACCATCCTCTGGTAAATGCATGCACTGTGCTTAGCACACTGCAGCAACACCATCCTCTGGTAAATGCATGCACTGTGCTTAGGCACACTGCAGCAACACCATCCTCTGGTAAATGCATGCACTGTGCTTAAGCACACTGCAGCAACACCATCCTCTGGTAAATGCATGCACTGTGCAGCACACTGCAGCAACACCATCCTCTGGTAAATGCATGCACTGTGCTTAGGCACACTGCAGCAACACCATCCTCTGGTAAATGCATGCACTGTGCTTAGGCACACTGCAGCAACACCGTCCTCTGGTAAATGCATGCACTGTGCTTAAGCACTCTGCAGCAACACCATCCTCTGGTAAATGCATGCACTGTGCTTAGGCACACTGCAGCAACACCGTCCTCTGGTAAATGCATGCACTGTGCTTAAGCACACTGCAGCAACACCGTCCTCTGGTAAATGCATGCACTGTGCTTAGGCACACCGCAGCAACACCGTCCTCTGGTAAATGCATGCACTGTGCTTAGGCACACTGCAGCAACACCATCCTCTGGTAAATGCATGCACTGTGCTTACGCACACTGCAGCAACACCATCCTCTGGTAAATGCGTGCACTGTGCTTAGGCACACTGCAGCAACACCGTCCTCTGGTAAATGCATGCACTGTGCTTAAGCACACCGCAGCAACACCGTCCTCTGGTAAATGCATGCACTGTGCTTAGGCACACCGCAGCAACACCGTCCTCTGGTAAATGCATGCACTGTGCTTAGGCACACTGCAGCAACACCATCCTCTGGTAAATGCATGCACTGTGCTTAGGCACACCGCAGCAACACCGTCCTCTGGTAAATGCATGCACTGTGCTTAGGCACACTGCAGCAACACCGTCCTCTGGTAAATGCATGCACTGTGCTTAAGCACTCTGCAGCAACACCGTCATCTGGTAAATGCATGCACTGTGCTTAAGCACACCACAGCAACATCGTCCTCTGGTAAATGCATGCACTGTGCTTAGGCACACTGCAGCAAAACCGTCCTCTGGTAAATGCATGCACTGTGCTTAAGCACACCACAGCAACACCGTCCTCTGGTAAATGCATGCACTGTGCTTAGGCACACTGCAGCAACACCGTCCTCTGGTAAATGCATGCACTGTGCTTAGGCACACCGCAGCAACACCTTCCTCTGGTAAATGCATGCACTGTGCTTAGGCACACCGCAGCAACACCATCCTCTGGTAAATGCGTGCACTGTGCTTAGGCACACCGCAGCAACACCATCCTCTGGTAAATGCATGCACTGTGCTTAAGCACACTGCAGCAACACCATCCTCTGGTAAATGCATGCACTGTGCTTAAGCACACTGCAGCAACACCATCCTCTGGTAAATGCATGCACTGTGCTTAGGCACACCGCAGCAACACCGTCCTCTGGTAAATGCATGCACTGTGCAGCACACTGCAGCAACACCATCCTCTGGTAAATGCATGCACTGTGCTTAGGCACACTGCAGCAACACCATCCTCTGGTAAATGTATGCACTGTGCTTAGGCACACTGCAGCAACACCATCCTCTGGTAAATGCATGCACTGTGCAGCACACTGCAGCAACACCATCCTCTGGTAAATGCATGCACTGTGCAGCACACTGCAGCAACACCATCCTCTGGTAAATGCATGCACTGTGCTTAGGCACACTGCAGCAACACCATCCTCTGGTAAATGCATGCACTGTGCTTAAGCACACTGCAGCAACACCATCCTCTGATAAATGCATGCACTGTGCAGCACACTGCAGCAACACCATCCTCTGGTAAATGCATGCACTGTGCTCAGGCACACTGCAGCAACACCATCCTCTGGTAAATGCATGCACTGTGCTTAGGCACACTGCAGCAACACCATCCTCTGGTAAATGCATGCACTGTGCTTAAGCACTCTGCAGCAACACCATCCTCTGGTAAATGCATGCACTGTGCTTAAGCACACTGCAGCAACACAGCAACACCATCCTCTGGTAAATGCATGCACTGTGCAGCACACTGCAGCAACACCATCCTCTGGGAAATGCATGCACTGTGCTTAGGCACACTGCAGCAACACCGTCCTCTGGTAAATGCATGCACTGTGCTTAAGCACACCGCAGCAACACCGTCCTCTGGTAAATGCATGCACTGTGCTTAGGCACACCGCAGCAACACCGTCCTCTGGTAAATGCATGCACTGTGCTTAGGCACACTGCAGCAACACCATCCTCTGGTAAATGCATGCACTGTGCTTAGGCACACCGCAGCAACACCATCCTCTGGTAAATGCATGCACTGTGCTTAGGCACACCGCAGCAACACCGTCATCTGGTAAATGCATGCACTGTGCTTAAGCACACCACAGCAACACCGTCCTCTGGTAAATGCATGCACTGTGCTTAGGCACACTGCAGCAACACCGTCCTCTGGTAAATGCATGCACTGTGCTTAGGCACACCGCAGCAACACCGTCCTCTGGTAAATGCATGCACTGTGCTTAGGCACACCGCAGCAACACCATCCTCTGGTAAATGCATGCACTGTGCTTAAGCACACCGCAGCAACACCATCCTCTGGTAAATGCGTGCACTGTGCTTAGGCACACCGCAGCAACACCATCCTCTGGTAAATGCATGCACTGTGCTTAAGCACACTGCAGCAACACCATCCTCTGGTAAATGCATGCACTGTGCTTAAGCACTCTGCAGCAACACCATCCTCTAGTAAATGCATGTACTGTGCTTAGGCACACTGCAGCAACACCATCCTCTGGTAAATGCATGCACTGTGCAGCACACTGCAGCAACACCATCCTCTGGTAAATGCATGCACTGTGCTTAGGCACACTGCAGCAACACCATCCTCTGGTAAATGCATGCACTGTGCTTAGGCACACTGCAGCAACACCATCCTCTGGTAAATGCATGCACTGTGCAGCACACTGCAGCAACACCATCCTCTGGTAAATGCATGCACTGTGCTTAGGCACACTGCAGCAACACCATCCTCTGGTAAATGTATGCACTGTGCTTAGGCACACTGCAGCAACACCATCCTCTGGTAAATGCATGCACTGTGCAGCACACTGCAGCAACACCATCCTCTGGTAAATGCATGCACTGTGCTTAGGCACACTGCAGCAACACCATCCTCTGGTAAATGCATGCACTGTGCTTAGGCACACTGCAGCAACACCATCTTCTGGTAAATGCATGCACTGTGCTTAAGCACACTGCAGCAACACCATCCTCTGGTAAATGCGTGCACTGTGCTTAGGCACACTGCAGCAACACCATACTCTGGTAAATGCGTGCACTGTGCTTAGGCACACTGCAGCAACACCATCCTCTGGTAAATGCATGCACTGTGCTTAGGCACACTGCAGCAACACCATCCTCTGGTAAATGCATGCACTGTGCTTAGGCACACTGCAGCAACACCATCCTCTGGTAAATGCATGCACTGTGCTTAGGCACACTGCAGCAACACCATCCTCTGGTAAATGCATGCACTGTGCTTAGGCACACCGCAGCAACACCGTCCTCTGGTAAATGCATGCACTGTGCTTAAGCACACCACAGCAACACCGTCCTCTGGTAAATGCATGCACTGTGCTTAGGCACACTGCAGCAACACCGTCCTCTGGTAAATGCATGCACTGTGCTTAAGCACACCACAGCAACACCGTCCTCTGGTAAATGCATGCACTGTGCTTAGGCACACTGCAGCAACACCGTCCTCTGGTAAATGCATGCACTGTGCTTAGGCACACCGCAGCAACACCGTCCTCTGGTAAATGCATGCACTGTGCTTAGGCACACCGCAGCAACACCATCCTCTGGTAAATGCGTGCACTGTGCTTAAGCACACCGCAGCAACACCATCCTCTGGTAAATGCGTGCACTGTGCTTAGGCACACCGCAGCAACACCATCCTCTGGTAAATGCATGCACTGTGCTTAAGCACACTGCAGCAACACCATCCTCTGGTAAATGCATGCACTGTGCTTAAGCACTCTGCAGCAACACCATCCTCTGGTAAATGCATGTACTGTGCTTAGGCACACTGCAGCAACACCGTCCTCTGGTAAATGCATGCACTGTGCAGCACACTGCAGCAACACCATCCTCTGGTAAATGCATGCACTGTGCTTAGGCACACTGCAGCAACACCATCCTCTGGTAAATGTATGCACTGTGCTTAGGCACACTGCAGCAACACCATCCTCTGGTAAATGCATGCACTGTGCAGCACACTGCAGCAACACCATCCTCTGGTAAATGCATGCACTGTGCAGCACACTGCAGCAACACCATCCTCTGGTAAATGCATGCACTGTGCTTAGGCACACTGCAGCAACACCATCCTCTGGTAAATGCATGCACTGTGCTTAAGCACACTGCAGCAACACCATCCTCTGATAAATGCATGCACTGTGCAGCACACTGCAGCAACACCATCCTCTGGTAAATGCATGCACTGTGCTCAGGCACACTGCAGCAACACCATCCTCTGGTAAATGCATGCACTGTTCTTAGGCACACTGCAGCAACACCATCCTCTGGTAAATGCATGCACTGTGCTTAAGCACTCTGCAGCAACACCATCCTCTGGTAAATGCATGCACTGTGCTTAAGCACACTGCAGCAACACAGCAACACCATCCTCTGGTAAATGCATGCACTGTGCAGCACACTGCAGCAACACCATCCTCTGGGAAATGCATGCACTGTGCTTAGGCACACTGCAGCAACACCGTCCTCTGGTAAATGCATGCACTGTGCTTAAGCACACCGCAGCAACACCGTCCTCTGGTAAATGCATGCACTGTGCTTAGGCACACCGCAGCAACACCGTCCTCTGGTAAATGCATGCACTGTGCTTAGGCACACTGCAGCAACACCATCCTCTGGTAAATGCATGCACTGTGCTTAGGCACACCGCAGCAACACCATCCTCTGGTAAATGCATGCACTGTGCTTAGGCACACCGCAGCAACACCGTCATCTGGTAAATGCATGCACTGTGCTTAAGCACACCACAGCAACACCGTCCTCTGGTAAATGCATGCACTGTGCTTAGGCACACTGCAGCAACACCGTCCTCTGGTAAATGCATGCACTGTGCTTAGGCACACCGCAGCAACACCGTCCTCTGGTAAATGCATGCACTGTGCTTAGGCACACCGCAGCAACACCATCCTCTGGTAAATGCGTGCACTGTGCTTAAGCACACCGCAGCAACACCATCCTCTGGTAAATGCGTGCACTGTGCTTAGGCACACCGCAGCAACACCATCCTCTGGTAAATGCATGCACTGTGCTTAAGCACACTGCAGCAACACCATCCTCTGGTAAATGCATGCACTGTGCTTAAGCACTCTGCAGCAACACCATCCTCTAGTAAATGCATGTACTGTGCTTAGGCACACTGCAGCAACACCATCCTCTGGTAAATGCATGCACTGTGCAGCACACTGCAGCAACACCATCCTCTGGTAAATGCATGCACTGTGCTTAGGCACACTGCAGCAACACCATCCTCTGGTAAATGTATGCACTGTGCTTAGGCACACTGCAGCAACACCATCCTCTGGTAAATGCATGCACTGTGCAGCACACTGCAGCAACACCATCCTCTGGTAAATGCATGCACTGTGCTTAGGCACACTGCAGCAACACCATCCTCTGGTAAATGTATGCACTGTGCTTAGGCACACTGCAGCAACACCATCCTCTGGTAAATGCATGCACTGTGCAGCACACTGCAGCAACACCATCCTCTGGTAAATGCATGCACTGTGCTTAGGCACACTGCAGCAACACCATCCTCTGGTAAATGCATGCACTGTGCTTAGGCACACTGCAGCAACACCATCTTCTGGTAAATGCGTGCACTGTGCTTAGGCACACTGCAGCAACACCATCCTCTGGTAAATGCGTGCACTGTGCTTAGGCACACTGCAGCAACACCATACTCTGGTAAATGCGTGCACTGTGCTTAGGCACACTGCAGCAACACCATCCTCTGGTAAATGCATGCACTGTGCTTAGGCACTCTGCAGCAACACCATCCTCTGGTAAATGCATGCACTGTGCTTAGGCACACTGCAGCAACACCATCCTCTGGTAAATGCATGCACTGTGCTTAGGCACACTGCAGCAACACCATCCTCTGGTAAATGCATGCACTGTGCTTAGGCACACCGCAGCAACACCGTCCTCTGGTAAATGCATGCACTGTGCTTAAGCACACCACAGCAACACCGTCCTCTGGTAAATGCATGCACTGTGCTTAGGCACACTGCAGCAAAACCGTCCTCTGGTAAATGCATGCACTGTGCTTAAGCACACCACAGCAACACCGTCCTCTGGTAAATGCATGCACTGTGCTTAGGCACACTGCAGCAACACCGTCCTCTGGTAAATGCATGCACTGTGCTTAGGCACACCGCAGCAACACCGTCCTCTGGTAAATGCATGCACTGTGCTTAGGCACACCGCAGCAACACCATCCTCTGGTAAATGCGTGCACTGTGCTTAAGCACACCGCAGCAACACCATCCTCTGGTAAATGCGTGCACTGTGCTTAGGCACACCGCAGCAACACCATCCTCTGGTAAATGCATGCACTGTGCTTAAGCACACTGCAGCAACACCATCCTCTGGTAAATGCATGCACTGTGCTTAAGCACTCTGCAGCAACACCATCCTCTGGTAAATGCATGTACTGTGCTTAGGCACACTGCAGCAACACCGTCCTCTGGTAAATGCATGCACTGTGCAGCACACTGCAGCAACACCATCCTCTGGTAAATGCATGCACTGTGCTTAGGCACACTGCAGCAACACCATCCTCTGGTAAATGTATGCACTGTGCTTAGGCACACTGCAGCAACACCATCCTCTGGTAAATGCATGCACTGTGCAGCACACTGCAGCAACACCATCCTCTGGTAAATGCATGCACTGTGCTTAGGCACACTGCAGCAACACCATCCTCTGGTAAATGCATGCACTGTGCTTAAGCACACTGCAGCAACACCATCCTCTGATAAATGCATGCACTGTGCAGCACACTGCAGCAACACCATCCTCTGGTAAATGCATGCACTGTGCTCAGGCACACTGCAGCAACACCATCCTCTGGTAAATGCATGCACTGTGCTTAGGCACACTGCAGCAACACCATCCTCTGGTAAATGCATGCACTGTGCTTAAGCACTCTGCAGCAACACCATCCTCTGGTAAATGCATGCACTGTGCTTAAGCACACTGCAGCAACACAGCAACACCATCCTCTGGTAAATGCATGCACTGTGCAGCACACTGCAGCAACACCATCCTCTGGGAAATGCATGCACTGTGCTTAGGCACACTGCAGCAACACCGTCCTCTGGTAAATGCATGCACTGTGCTTAAGCACACCGCAGCAACACCGTCCTCTGGTAAATGCATGCACTGTGCTTAGGCACACCGCAGCAACACCGTCCTCTGGTAAATGCATGCACTGTGCTTAGGCACACTGCAGCAACACCATCCTCTGGTAAATGCATGCACTGTGCTTAGGCACACTGCAGCAACACCGTCCTCTGGTAAATGCATGCACTGTGCTTAGGCACACTGCAGCAACACCGTCCTCTGGTAAATGCATGCACTGTGCTTAAGCACTCTGCAGCAACACCGTCATCTGGTAAATGCATGCACTGTGCTTAAGCACACCACAGCAACACCGTCCTCTGGTAAATGCATGCACTGTGCTTAGGCACACTGCAGCAAAACCGTCCTCTGGTAAATGCATGCACTGTGCTTAAGCACACCACAGCAACACCGTCCTCTGGTAAATGCATGCACTGTGCTTAGGCACACTGCAGCAACACCGTCCTCTGGTAAATGCATGCACTGTGCTTAGGCACACCGCAGCAACACCGTCCTCTGGTAAATGCATGCACTGTGCTTAGGCACACCGCAGCAACACCATCCTCTGGTAAATGCGTGCACTGTGCTTAAGCACACCGCAGCAACACCATCCTCTGGTAAATGCGTGCACTGTGCTTAGGCACACCGCAGCAACACCATCCTCTGGTAAATGCATGCACTGTGCTTAAGCACACTGCAGCAACACCATCCTCTGGTAAATGCATGCACTGTGCTTAAGCACTCTGCAGCAACACCATCCTCTGGTAAATGCATGTACTGTGCTTAGGCACACTGCAGCAACACCGTCCTCTGGTAAATGCATGCACTGTGCAGCACACTGCAGCAACACCATCCTCTGGTAAATGCATGCACTGTGCTTAGGCACACTGCAGCAACACCATCCTCTGGTAAATGTATGCACTGTGCTTAGGCACACTGCAGCAACACCATCCTCTGGTAAATGCATGCACTGTGCAGCACACTGCAGCAACTCCATCCTCTGGTAAATGCATGCACTGTGCTTAGGCACACTGCAGCAACACCATCCTCTGGTAAATGCATGCACTGTGCTTAGGCACACTGCAGCAACACCATCTTCTGGTAAATGCGTGCACTGTGCTTAGGCACACTGCAGCAACACCATCCTCTGGTAAATGCGTGCACTGTGCTTAGGCACACTGCAGCAACACCATACTCTGGTAAATGCGTGCACTGTGCTTAGGCACACTGCAGCAACACCATCCTCTGGTAAATGCATGCACTGTGCAGCACACTGCAGCAACACCATCCTCTGGTAAATGCATGCACTGTGCTTAGGCACACTGCAGCAACACCATCCTCTGGTAAATGTATGCACTGTGCTTAGGCACACTGCAGCAACACCATCCTCTGGTAAATGCATGCACTGTGCAGCACACTGCAGCAACACCATCCTCTGGTAAATGCATGCACTGTGCTTAGGCACACTGCAGCAACACCATCCTCTGGTAAATGCATGCACTGTGCTTAAGCACACTGCAGCAACACCATCCTCTGATAAATGCATGCACTGTGCAGCACACTGCAGCAACACCATCCTCTGGTAAATGCATGCACTGTGCTCAGGCACACTGCAGCAACACCATCCTCTGGTAAATGCATGCACTGTGCTTAGGCACACTGCAGCAACACCATCCTCTGGTAAATGCATGCACTGTGCTTAAGCACTCTGCAGCAACACCATCCTCTGGTAAATTCATGCACTGTGCTTAAGCACACTGCAGCAACACAGCAACACCATCCTCTGGTAAATGCATGCACTGTGCAGCACACTGCAGCAACACCATCCTCTGGGAAATGCATGCACTGTGCTTAGGCACACTGCAGCAACACCGCCCTCTGGTAAATGCATGCACTGTGCTTAAGCACACCGCAGCAACACCGTCCTCTGGTAAATGCATGCACTGTGCTTAGGCACACCGCAGCAACACCGTCCTCTGGTAAATGCATGCACTGTGCTTATGCACACTGCAGCAACACCATCCTCTGGTAAATGCATGCACTGTGCTTAGGCACACCGCAGCAACACCGTCCTCTGGTAAATGCATGCACTGTGCTTAGGCACACCGCAGCAACACCGTCCTCTGGTAAATGCATGCACTGTGCTTAGGCACACCGCAGCAACACCGTCCTCTGGTAAATGCATGCACTGTGCTTAGGCACACTGCAGCAACACCGTCCTCTGGTAAATGCATGCACTGTGCTTAAGCACTCTGCAGCAACACCGTCATCTGGTAAATGCATGCACTGTGCTTAAGCACACCACAGCAACATC
The DNA here is from genome assembly GCA_963921515.1 of Calotriton arnoldi. Classification (NCBI taxonomy): domain Eukaryota; kingdom Metazoa; phylum Chordata; class Amphibia; order Caudata; family Salamandridae; genus Calotriton; species Calotriton arnoldi. The sequence continues at coordinate 9,217 of CAWUFW010019282.1, read as the reverse complement.
GTCCTCTGGTAAATGCATGCACTGTGCTTAGGCACACTGCAGCAAAACCGTCCTCTGGTAAATGCATGCACTGTGCTTAGGCACACTGCAGTAACACCGTCCTCTGGTAAATGCATGCACTGTGCTTAGGCACACCGCAGCAACACCTTCCTCTGGTAAATGCATGCACTGTGCTTAGGCACACCGCAGCAACACCATCCTCTGGTAAATGCGTGCACTGTGCTTAGGCACACCGCAGCAACACCATCCTCTGGTAAATGCATGCACTGTGCTTAAGCACACTGCAGCAACACCATCCTCTGGTAAATGCATGCACTGTGCTTAAGCACTCTGCAGCAACACCATCCTCTGGTAAATGCATGTACTGTGCTTAGGCACACTGCAGCAACACCGTCCTCTGGTAAATGCATGCACTGTGCAGCACACTGCAGCAACACCATCCTCTGGTAAATGCATGCACTGTGCTTAGGCACACTGCAGCAACACCATCCTCTGGTAAATGTATGCACTGTGCTTAGGCACACTGCAGCAACACCATCCTCTGGTAAATGCATGCACTGTGCAGCACACTGCAGCAACACCATCCTCTGGTAAATGCATGCACTGTGCAGCACACTGCAGCAACACCATCCTCTGGTAAATGCATGCACTGTGCTTAGGCACACTGCAGCAACACCATCCTCTGGTAAATGCATGCACTGTGCTTAAGCACACTGCAGCAACACCATCCTCTGATAAATGCATGCACTGTGCAGCACACTGCAGCAACACCATCCTCTGGTAAATGCATGCACTGTGCTCAGGCACACTGCAGCAACACCATCCTCTGGTAAATGCATGCACTGTGCTTAGGCACACTGCAGCAACACCATCCTCTGGTAAATGCATGCACTGTGCTTAAGCACTCTGCAGCAACACCATCCTCTGGTAAATGCATGCACTGTGCTTAAGCACACTGCAGCAACACAGCAACACCATCCTCTGGTAAATGCATGCACTGTGCAGCACACTGCAGCAACACCATCCTCTGGGAAATGCATGCACTGTGCTTAGGCACACTGCAGCAACACCGTCCTCTGGTAAATGCATGCACTGTGCTTAGGCACACCGCAGCAACACCGTCCTCTGGTAAATGCATGCACTGTGCTTAGGCACACTGCAGCAACACCATCCTCTGGTAAATGCATGCACTGTGCTTAGGCACACCGCAGCAACACCATCCTCTGGTAAATGCATGCACTGTGCTTAGGCACACCGCAGCAACACCGTCATCTGGTAAATGCATGCACTGTGCTTAAGCACACCACAGCAACACCGTCCTCTGGTAAATGCATGCACTGTGCTTAGGCACACTGCAGCAACACCGTCCTCTGGTAAATGCATGCACTGTGCTTAGGCACACCGCAGCAACACCGTCCTCTGGTAAATGCATGCACTGTGCTTAGGCACACCGCAGCAACACCATCCTCTGGTAAATGCGTGCACTGTGCTTAAGCACACCGCAGCAACACCATCCTCTGGTAAATGCGTGCACTGTGCTTAGGCACACCGCAGCAACACCATCCTCTGGTAAATGCATGCACTGTGCTTAAGCACACTGCAGCAACACCATCCTCTGGTAAATGCATGCACTGTGCTTAAGCACTCTGCAGCAACACCATCCTCTGGTAAATGCATGTACTGTGCTTAGGCACACTGCAGCAACACCATCCTCTGGTAAATGCATGCACTGTGCAGCACACTGCAGCAACACCATCCTCTGGTAAATGCATGCACTGTGCTTAGGCACACTGCAGCAACACCATCCTCTGGTAAATGCATGCACTGTGCTTAGGCACACCGCAGCAACTCCATCCTCTGGTAAATGCATGCACTGTGCTTAGGCACACTGAAGCAACACCATCCTCTGGTAAATGCATGCACTGTGCAGCACACTGCAGCAACACCATCCTCTGGGAAATGCATGCACTGTGCTTAGGCACACTGCAGCAATACCGTCCTCTGGTAAATGCATGCACTGTGCTTAAGCACACCGCAGAAACACCGTCCTCTGGTAAATGCATGCACTGTGCTTAGGCACACCGCAGCAACACCGTCCTCTGGTAAATGCATGCACTGTGCTTAGGCACACTGCAGCAACACCATCCTCTGGTAAATGCATGCACTGTGCTTAGGCACACCGCAGCAACACCGTCCTCTGGTAAATGCATGCACTGTGCTTAGGCACACTGCAGCAACACCGTCATCTGGTAAATGCATGCACTGTGCTTAAGCACACCACAGCAACACCGCCCTCTGGTAAATGCATGCACTGTGCTTAGGCACACCACAGCAACACCGTCCTCTGGTAAATGCATGCACTGTGCTTAAGCACACTGCAGCAACACCGCCCTCTGGTAAATGCATGCACTGTGCTTAGGCACACCGCAGCAACACCGTCCTCTGGTAAATGCATGCACTGTGCTTAGGCACACCGCAGCAACACCATCCTCTGGTAAATGCGTGCACTGTGCTTAAGCACACCGCAGCAACACCATCCTCTGGTAAATGCGTGCACTGTGCTTAGGCACACCGCAGCAACACCATCCTCTGGTAAATGCATGCACTGTGCTTAAGCACACTGCAGCAACACCATCCTCTGGTAAATGCATGCACTGTGCTTAAGCACTCTGCAGCAACACCATCCTCTGGTAAATGCATGTACTGTGCTTAGGCACACTGCAGCAACACCGTCCTCTGGTAAATGCATGACCTGTGCAGCACACTGCAGCAACACCATCCTCTGGTAAATGCATGCACTGTGCTTAGGCACACCGCAGCAACACCATCTTCTGGTAAATGCATGCACTGTGCTTAGGCACACTGCAGCAACACCGTCCTCTGGTAAATGCATGCACTGTGCTTAAGCACACCGCAGCAACACCGTCCTCTGGTAAATGCATGCACTGTGCTTAGGCACACCGCAGCAACACCGTCCTCTGGTAAATGCATGCACTGTGCTTAGGCACACTGCAGCAACACCATCCTCTGGTAAATGCATGCACTGTGCTTAGGCACACCGCAGCAACACCGTCCTCTGGTAAATGCATGCACTGTGCTTAGGCACACTGCAGCAACACAGTCCTCTGGTAAATGCATGCACTGTGCTTAAGCACTCTGCAGCAACACCGTCATCTGGTAAATGCATGCACTGTGCTTAAGCACACCACAGCAACACCGTCCTCTGGTAAATGCATGCACTGTGCTTAGGCACACTGCAGCAAAACCGCCCTCTGGTAAATGCATGCACTGTGCTTAAGCACACCACAGCAACACCGTCCTCTGGTAAATGCATGCACTGTGCTTAGGCACACTGCAGCAACACCGTCCTCTGGTAAATGCATGCACTGTGCTTAGGCACACCGCAACAACACCGTCCTCTGGTAAATGCATGCACTGTGCTTAGGCACACCGCAGCAACACCATCCTCTGGTAAATGCGTGCACTGTGCTTAAGCACACCGCAGCAACACCATCCTCTGGTAAATGCGTGCACTGTGCTTAGGCACACCGCAGCAACACCATCCTCTGGTAAATGCATGCACTGTGCTTAAGCACACTGCAGCAACACCATCCTCTGGTAAATGCATGCACTGTGCTTAAGCACTCTGCAGCAACACCATCCTCTGGTAAATGCATGTACTGTGCTTAGGCACACTGCAGCAACACCGTCCTCTGGTAAATGCATGCACTGTGCAGCACACTGCAGCAACACCATCCTCTGGTAAATGCATGCACTGTGCTTAGGCACACTGCAGCAACACCATCCTCTGGTAAATGTATGCACTGTGCTTAGGCACACTGCAGCAACACCATCCTCTGGTAAATGCATGCACTGTGCAGCACACTGCAGCAACACCATCCTCTGGTAAATGCATGCACTGTGCTTAGGCACACTGCAGCAACACCATCCTCTGGTAAATGCATGCACTGTGCTTAAGCACACTGCAGCAACACCATCCTCTGATAAATGCATGCACTGTGCAGCACACTGCAGCAACACCATCCTCTGGTAAATGCATGCACTGTGCTCAGGCACACTGCAGCAACACCATCCTCTGGTAAATGCATGCACTGTGCTTAGGCACACTGCAGCAACACCATCCTCTGGTAAATGCATGCACTGTGCTTAAGCACTCTGCAGCAACACCATCCTCTGGTAAATTCATGCACTGTGCTTAAGCACACTGCAGCAACACAGCAACACCATCCTCTGGTAAATGCATGCACTGTGCAGCACACTGCAGCAACACCATCCTCTGGGAAATGCATGCACTGTGCTTAGGCACACTGCAGCAACACCGTCCTCTGGTAAATGCATGCACTGTGCTTAAGCACACCGCAGCAACACCGTCCTCTGGTAAATGCATGCACTGTGCTTAGGCACACCGCAGCAACACCGTCCTCTGGTAAATGCATGCACTGTGCTTATGCACACTGCAGCAACACCATCCTCTGGTAAATGCATGCACTGTGCTTAGGCACACCGCAGCAACACCGTCCTCTGGTAAATGCATGCACTGTGCTTAGGCACACTGCAGCAACACCGTCCTCTGGTAAATGCATGCACTGTGCTTAAGCACTCTGCAGCAACACCGTCATCTGGTAAATGCATGCACTGTGCTTAAGCACACCACAGCAACACCGTCCTCTGGTAAATGCATGCACTGTGCTTAGGCACACTGCAGCAACACCGTCCTCTGGTAAATGCATGCACTGTGCTTAGGCACACCGCAGCAACACCATCCTCTGGTAAATGCATGCACTGTGCTTAAGCACACTGCAGCAACACCATCCTCTGGTAAATGCATGCACTGTGCTTAAGCACTCTGCAGCAACACCATCCTCTGGTAAATGCATGTACTGTGCTTAGGCACACTGCAGCAACACCGTCCTCTGGTAAATGCATGCACTGTGCAGCACACTGCAGCAACACCATCCTCTGGTAAATGCATGCACTGTGCTTAGGCACACTGCAGCAACACCATCCTCTGGTAAATGTATGCACTGTGCTTAGGCACACTGCAGCAACACCATCCTCTGGTAAATGCATGCACTGTGCAGCACACTGCAGCAACACCGTCCTCTGGTAAATGCATGCACTGTGCTTAGGCACACCGCAGCAACACCGTCCTCTGGTAAATGCATGCACTGTGCTTAGGCACACCGCAGCAACACCATCCTCTGGTAAATGCGTGCACTGTGCTTAAGCACACCGCAGCAACACCATCCTCTGGTAAATGCGTGCACTGTGCTTAGGCACACCGCAGCAACACCATCCTCTGGTAAATGCATGCACTGTGCTTAAGCACACTGCAGCAACACCATCCTCTGGTAAATGCATGCACTGTGCTTAAGCACTCTGCAGCAACACCATCCTCTGGTAAATGCATGTACTGTGCTTAGGCACACTGCAGCAACACCATCCTCTGGTAAATGCATGCACGTGCAGCACACTGCAGCAACACCATCCTCTGGTAAATGCATGCACTGTGCTTAGGCACACTGCAGCAACACCATCCTCTGGTAAATGCATGCACTGTGCTTAGGCACACCGCAGCAACTCCATCCTCTGGTAAATGCATGCACTGTGCTTAGGCACACTGAAGCAACACCATCCTCTGGTAAATGCATGCACTGTGCAGCACACTGCAGCAACACCATCCTCTGGGAAATGCATGCACTGTGCTTAGGCACACTGCAGCAATACCGTCCTCTGGTAAATGCATGCACTGTGCTTAAGCACACCGCAGAAACACCGTCCTCTGGTAAATGCATGCACTGTGCTTAGGCACACCGCAGCAACACCGTCCTCTGGTAAATGCATGCACTGTGCTTAGGCACACTGCAGCAACACCATCCTCTGGTAAATGCATGCACTGTGCTTAGGCACACCGCAGCAACACCGTCCTCTGGTAAATGCATGCACTGTGCTTAGGCACACTGCAGCAACACCGTCCTCTGGTAAATGCATGCACTGTGCTTAAGCACTCTGCAGCAACACCGTCATCTGGTAAATGCATGCACTGTGCTTAAGCACACCACAGCAACACCGTCCTCTGGTAAATGCATGCACTGTGCTTAGGCACACCACAGCAACACCGTCCTCTGGTAAATGCATGCACTGTGCTTAAGCACACTGCAGCAACACCGTCCTCTGGTAAATGCATGCACTGTGCTTAGGCACACCGCAGCAACACCGTCCTCTGGTAAATGCATGCACTGTGCTTAGGCACACCGCAGCAACACCATCCTCTGGTAAATGCGTGCACTGTGCTTAAGCACACCGCAGCAACACCATCCTCTGGTAAATGCGTGCACTGTGCTTAGGCACACCGCAGCAACACCATCCTCTGGTAAATGCATGCACTGTGCTTAAGCACACTGCAGCAACACCATCCTCTGGTAAATGCATGCACTGTGCTTAAGCACTCTGCAGCAACACCATCCTCTGGTAAATGCATGTACTGTGCTTAGGCACACTGCAGCAACACCGTCCTCTGGTAAATGCATGACCTGTGCAGCACACTGCAGCAACACCATCCTCTGGTAAATGCATGCACTGTGCTTAGGCACACCGCAGCAACACCATCTTCTGGTAAATGCATGCACTGTGCTTAGGCACACTGCAGCAACACCGTCCTCTGGTAAATGCATGCACTGTGCTTAAGCACACCGCAGCAACACCGTCCTCTGGTAAATGCATGCACTGTGCTTAGGCACACCGCAGCAACACCGCCCTCTGGTAAATGCATGCACTGTGCTTAGGCACACTGCAGCAACACCATCCTCTGGTAAATGCATGCACTGTGCTTAGGCACACCGCAGCAACACCGTCCTCTGGTAAATGCATGCACTGTGCTTAGGCACACTGCAGCAACACAGTCCTCTGGTAAATGCATGCACTGTGCTTAAGCACTCTGCAGCAACACCGTCATCTGGTAAATGCATGCACTGTGCTTAAGCACACCACAGCAACACCGTCCTCTGGTAAATGCATGCACTGTGCTTAGGCACACTGCAGCAAAACCGTCCTCTGGTAAATGCATGCACTGTGCTTAAGCACACCACAGCAACACCGTCCTCTGGTAAATGCATGCACTGTGCTTAGGCACACTGCAGCAACACCGTCCTCTGGTAAATGCATGCACTGTGCTTAGGCACACCGCAACAACACCGTCCTCTGGTAAATGCATGCACTGTGCTTAGGCACACCGCAGCAACACCATCCTCTGGTAAATGCGTGCACTGTGCTTAAGCACACCGCAGCAACACCATCCTCTGGTAAATGCGTGCACTGTGCTTAGGCACACCGCAGCAACACCATCCTCTGGTAAATGCATGCACTGTGCTTAAGCACACTGCAGCAACACCATCCTCTGGTAAATGCATGCACTGTGCTTAAGCACTCTGCAGCAACACCATCCTCTGGTAAATGCATGTACTGTGCTTAGGCACACTGCAGCAACACCGTCCTCTGGTAAATGCATGCACTGTGCAGCACACTGCAGCAACACCATCCTCTGGTAAATGCATGCACTGTGCTTAGGCACACTGCAGCAACACCATCCTCTGGTAAATGTATGCACTGTGCTTAGGCACACTGCAGCAACACCATCCTCTGGTAAATGCATGCACTGTGCAGCACACTGCAGCAACACCATCCTCTGGTAAATGCATGCACTGTGCTTAGGCACACTGCAGCAACACCATCCTCTGGTAAATGCATGCACTGTGCTTAAGCACACTGCAGCAACACCATCCTCTGATAAATGCATGCACTGTGCAGCACACTGCAGCAACACCATCCTCTGGTAAATGCATGCACTGTGCTCAGGCACACTGCAGCAACACCATCCTCTGGTAAATGCATGCACTGTGCTTAGGCACACTGCAGCAACACCATCCTCTGGTAAATGCATGCACTGTGCTTAAGCACTCTGCAGCAACACCATCCTCTGGTAAATTCATGCACTGTGATAAGCACACTGCAGCAACACAGCAACACCATCCTCTGGTAAATGCATGCACTGTGCAGCACACTGCAGCAACACCATCCTCTGGGAAATGCATGCACTGTGCTTAGGCACACTGCAGCAACACCGTCCTCTGGTAAATGCATGCACTGTGCTTAAGCACACCGCAGCAACACCGTCCTCTGGTAAATGCATGCACTGTGCTTAGGCACACCGCAGCAACACCGTCCTCTGGTAAATGCATGCACTGTGCTTATGCACACTGCAGCAACACCATCCTCTGGTAAATGCATGCACTGTGCTTAGGCACACCGCAGCAACACCGTCCTCTGGTAAATGCATGCACTGTGCTTAGGCACACTGCAGCAACACCGTCCTCTGGTAAATGCATGCACTGTGCTTAAGCACTCTGCAGCAACACCGTCATCTGGTAAATGCATGCACTGTGCTTAAGCACACCACAGCAACACCGTCCTTCTGGTAAATGCATGCACTGTGCTTAGGCACACTGCAGCAACACCGTCCTTCTGGTAAATGCATGCACTGTGCTTAGGCACACCGCAGCAACACCATCCTCTGGTAAATGCATGCACTGTGCTTAAGCACACTGCAGCAACACCATCCTCTGGTAAATGCATGCACTGTGCTTAAGCACTCTGCAGCAACACCATCCTCTGGTAAATGCATGTACTGTGCTTAGGCACACTGCAGCAACACCGTCCTCTGGTAAATGCATGCACTGTGCAGCACACTGCAGCAACACCATCCTCTGGTAAATGCATGCACTGTGCTTAGGCACACTGCAGCAACACCATCCTCTGGTAAATGTATGCACTGTGCTTAGGCACACTGCAGCAACACCATCCTCTGGTAAATGCATGCACTGTGCAGCACACTGCAGCAACACCATCCTCTGGTAAATGCATGCACTGTGCTTAGGCACACTGCAGCAACACCATCCTCTGGTAAATGCATGCACTGTGCTTAGGCACACTGCAGCAACACCATCTTCTGGTAAATGCGTGCACTGTGCTTAGGCACACTGCAGCAACACCATCCTCTGGTAAATGCGTGCACTGTGCTTAGGCACACTGCAGCAACACCATCCTCTGGTAAATGCATGCACTGTGCTTAGGCACACTGCAGCAACACCATCCTCTGGTAAATGCATGCACTGTGCTTAGGCACTCTGCAGCAACACCA